>JASANZ010002206.1:0-53866 GCA_030849805.1 Sergeia podlipaevii
AGGCGTGTCACACTCCTCGTCAGCAGACCATTCACCACCGACAGGGTGAAAGTGGATGCCGCTGTAGAGGACTCCAAAAACAATAAAGGAAAGAAACAAGAGGAGTAAGATCGTGCACACCCACGTGACCAGTGTGAGCAAGAGCGGATCGTATCGGATAAGAAACCGGCGCCACCACGCTTGACTTTCCTGGTCTTCGCCAAAACCATATGCCTTGGTGCCTCTTTCATCCGATACCACAATATCAATCCGAGAGTCGTCCACAACAGCGCGTTCGCAAGGCACAATGTTGAGTTCAGATCCCTTCCGTGGAGAGAGAACGGCAGGCAAACTCACGGAGGTGTTTGGATTCTTCTCAGCTTCCCCGTCTCCATGTGGTGATGGTGGAGGTGAATACTCAACTAAATAGTTTGAAGAGACCTCTCGTGAGTGGAGCTTGTGAGAGTCATCATCCTGTGCTGATTCGTAAGTGGGCATAGTAGTCAGCTGTGAAGACGCCGCTGGCATCAAAAGCAAGGGACTTTATTTTTTTAAAAAATATATCTAACCTTTTTTCTTGTTTAAACAATTTTTTTATCTGGATATTTAAAGTATCCGTTTTCTTTTTCCTTTTCTTAAACCGTACTCAAATCGTGACAGTCGATAACTGATTCTTTTTTTTTAAAGATCAATGATGTACACACATACGCCCAACGTGCTTAATATATATGTAAGTGGAAGATAGGGTGTAGGCGCTCCTTCTTTTTACTTTTCTTCAGCAGTAGATTAATCTTTTTTTGTTGTTGAAGTTCCGCTCCACTACACGTCCTTTTCCTGTGCAACAAGATCCACAGCAGTTGTGTTGTATTTTCCTTTTTGTTCAAGCAGAGTTGGCAACAAAGAAAGTGAGAAAATGAGAAAGAAAAAAATTAGAAAAGGAAGAAAAGATTCATTCCTTTTTTCGAAAGAACGTGAGTTTCAATCCCACTTCAAAGTGTAATATCGAATCACCGCGCATTCAAAGTAGTATAACAGCAACAACAACAAAAAAGGTAAAATGGCAAAATTAACAATAATAATAATAGAAACAGTAAATCATTTAGGGGACCAATGCGCCATACTTCGCCTTCTCACTCGTTGCTTTGTTCTGTACCAAAAAAAAAAAGCTCGCGAGAAAAAATATCCCCAACTCCTCAAACAACCAATCACACACACAAAAAAAAAAACGAAAAGGTATCGCCGTCATCACCAGCTCGTCAATTTTTTTTTTCTTTATCTTCATTTTCTCCTTCTTTCAGCGTTTAATACTATCATCCGCATAACGCCAGCTACAACATACACCTCACTGTATGTTAGTGCTTCAATATCATTCAAAGCTCTTTGATTAAATTACAGGAGCAGGAAAGCAACAGCAGCAACAACAACAAAGCGACAGCCAATCGACGTGTTTGCAATATGCAACCCAGCAGGGGTAGGGGAAGGGGGTAGACGTGAGTTTGTTTTGCTTCCCACTCGTAAAATACTCTCAATGAGTACTGATCGCTATAATCAGTTTCCGTCTCCCCAGCATCATCCTATTTTTATTTTTTTGCGGTTTCTCCTTCTGCATCGTACAAAAAAAGAAAAAAAAACTTTTTATTGATCGGCAATGTTCCAAGTAGAGTCACACTTGCGGCAGCGCAGAATATCAGGAAAGTTGTCGTGAGCAGATACAGTGTAGCCACTACGGAAGGCTTCCTGAGCGCCACAGTTGGGGCATGTGTACGCTGTAGTGATGTTACCCATGGAACTGCGGCCAATTGGAGAGGAAAAACCGGCGTCACTAGGCCCAGTAGGCGAGAAAGGGGTCGTCGGGGAGCCAACACTGCCGCCCATGCTACTGTCCATCGTCATGAAAAGTCGCAAACCACCGCCGCGCGTGCTTGCCAGCAAGGCTGGGAGGTCGTTGGCACCATCCACTACCGCCTTGGCGGATATTTTACCATCCAATATAGCGCGTCGCACACCGCTGTTGGTGGTATCAATGAGAGCAGAAAGAACCGTTGCGCGAGTATCGCGATCGCGGTCCTTGAGCGCCTCCTCGATGTTTCGGCTAATCTCAATAACATCGACGTTTGCAGGGGCGTCGTAGATTTCCTCATCTGTGAAGGCCTCCAGGATGTGCAAGCCAACAGGACCAAGGGCGGCGTTGGCCTCGTTGTCCGCCGCATCGTCAGCGTCCTCGTCAGAGCGCGCACCGGCAGTGGACTCGACGGAGCACCGATCTAATTCGTTGTTCTCCACAATATCCTGCTGGGCTGCCTTTGGGAGCGTGTGGAACCAGTACGTCAACGTCGCCTTGGTCAACTCACGCACAGGGTACGTGAAGGACTCGCGCAGCAGCTGCCCGACAATGACACCAATGCTAGTAGACTGCAGCTGAGCAAGCGTGACATCGTAGGCGGTAAGAACACGAAGCACTGCCAGCAGCTCCTGTTCCTTCTCTTCATACGAGGAGTCACGCATGCATTCGGACTGGATGGTTTTGAGCTGCGCACCGCAGGTGAGTAGCTCCTCCTTTGTGGCCGCCCTTCGTGACTGCTGGCATTTCCTATAAAAATAGTCGGCATCAATGCGTGGCACATAGCCGCCACCGACACTGCGTGCTGAGCTATGCTCCCCGTGGTTTCGGTCGTACTCATCCAGGTTGCTCTGGCGCTGAGCTCGAGCGCGCTTACTTTGCGAGCGATCCTTCGCAAAAACGATACCGTCATCATTACCATCATTGCCATCGCTATCATCGTGAAAGTCGTCGGCGAGACCGCTGCCGTCTGAGTCGTCCGAGTCGGAGCGCTCGCTGCGACTACGCTTCTTGCTCTTCTTCTTGTCCTGCTTAGACTTCTTGTCTTTCTTCTTTTTCTTGTCCTTCTTCTCACTCCTGTGGCGCTTTTCCCTTTTGAATGTGTCAGTGGTGATGTCTTGTTCGTCTTGAGTAGCGTCGAACGCCGCCATGGGAGCCTTGAGGTCATCAAAAACCACCTCACCCGTCTGCTGTTGCTGCTGCTCGTAATTTGCGTTATGCGTCTGGAGCGCCTCGACCACTGCAGCGGCGCAGTCAGGGTTAGCCATGCCAGCTTCTATCATTTCCGCATCTGCTTCCTTGCCACCAAAAAGACAAATCTCAGCAGCGTTTGCAGAGTTGACGCATGCTGCGGTGGGTGCCGTGGTGGGGTAGCACATCACACACACATCACACTCTGCAGGCATCTCGACCCCAGACGCTGCGGGGTCAATGATCACGCCGGGCCACCATG
Organism: Sergeia podlipaevii; assembly: GCA_030849805.1. Classification (NCBI taxonomy): domain Eukaryota; phylum Euglenozoa; class Kinetoplastea; order Trypanosomatida; family Trypanosomatidae; genus Sergeia; species Sergeia podlipaevii. The sequence continues at coordinate 3,273 of JASANZ010002206.1, forward strand.
GGTAGTCCTGCTGCTTTACCCAGACTGGGGTGCTGATCGGAAAGGCGGCAGCAGCACTCATATAGAGGTGCTATATAGCCTAAATACACAAAAAAATAAGACAGTATAGATATGTATCTTTAAAGCTATCTTCACTTCTTCTTAATACCAATCAGTATCGCAAAAAAGCAAAACAAAACAAAACAATTTCCCCTTTAAAAAAAATGGGTCAACCCCCCTCTAATTTTGCCAAGACAAAAGAGGGACAAAAAACAATCAAAAAAAATGAGAGTGGATGCTGATGACAAAAATACATAGGAAAAGGAAAAGAAAAGAAGCAAAGTAGACACCACAGACAAGCAAACAAAGAAAAAAAGTGGTAGCAAATAGAGACCAGATTCTTCTTTTTCTTCTTTTCCATCATGTACACACACATAAACACAGATGTATGCATAAAGAGAAAGCGAAGAAAGAGAAAGCAAAAAAAAAAATTGGATTGAAGGCGCATAGATGGGCATATATAGTAAAAGAATAAGACGACGTGGGTAGCACTATCTTTCCATCAGTCTCTATTTAAACTTTTGCATTTAAATGCTTTTCCAACCACCGCCTCCCCCCCTTAATATTGCATGCATCCTCTCCCTCTCTCTCTCACTTGCACACAGAGCAAAGGAAGTAAAGAGGTCAACTCGCCACCACATTCGTAACTTCCACCTTACATTGCTCCTCCTCTTGCTGCATATATATGCATATATGTATGTTTCCCCTCTCTCTCTCTTTCTCTCATATTTCTTCATTATTACTCCTCAGTCCACGAGGTCTTGCATTCAAGGCATGTAATAAACTTCGTGGTAGGCTCATCCGCACCGCGCGTCTGCTGCTCATAGAAGCTGCAGCGCTTCTTACCACACACCTTGCACGTGAAGAGAGTTTCTGTAATGTTAACATTCGCCAGCTTGGCGTTCTCTTCGGCTTCAATCTTTTCACGCAAGCGACGCTGCTCATCGAGTTTCTCGCGTTGCGTCATAAAGACCTCTACCGGTTGCTCCAAGTACTCCTTCGCAGTCCACTTGCCAGAAAGAAGATTTTCACGAACGAACTCAAGATCGCGATTGTTGAGGCGAGTGAGCAGCAGCTGACGGTCATCCACAAGCTGCACCGCCTTCACCAGCTCACGTGCGACCTTGTCAATCGTCTCAGCGGGAAAGGCGGTGCTGCTAAGCGGGTTGTCGAGAATGCGACGCAGATTGGTCTGAAAGGACTTGGCTGGCTGTGACGGCTGCGACTGAGACGGGCTACCAGCCAGAGCGGCCGCGAACGACGGTGACCCTGCATGGACTGCGCTGTCGGGGGCTGCAGCGCCACCATGCGGGAAAGTAAACATGGGAGAGCCAAAGGTTGGAGAGCCGTATGCGGGACTAGTAGGAGATTGATGATCGCGCAGGTCTTGCTTATCACGGCGGTTCTTCTGTGTCTCCACGATGGCGCGCAGTGTTTCCTCTGGAAGTTGGCGAGCCCAGAAGGAGATCATTGCACGGCATAGCGGCCACAGAGGCTTGCAGCTGCGGCTGCCAAGAATGCCGCCTACTGCCACGCCAATCTTGGTCTCAGCAAGATCAGACGGGGGCACATCGACGTTGTCAAGGTCACACATGAGAATGCGCACAGAGGCAAGATCGTCCTCCGCGACGGCGGCGTTGATCTTCGCGGCAAGATCGCGGAGCTGCTCGCTGCGCAGGTATACGCACGATGCGGCAGCCGCTGCGCTTTGCTCGGCCACCTCGTCACGGGCACGCTTCACGGGGGCAAACTTGGCTGCTGCTGCGCTCGCTGTGCTGCGGCTCACGGCGGGACCCGTTACGGTGCTTGTGCTGATGGCGAGAGCTTGGGCCGTCTTGAGCGGCTTCGCCTCAGTGTCTGCGGCCGCGTTCTGAATGGCAACCATGAGGTCCTCATCAGTGGTCACAGCCTTCTCTGAGGAAGTTTCAAAAAAGCAGATGCGCGCGTGGTCGTAGTGGGAGTGAAGCTCAAAAACGCACTCCGGGGAAGTACTGCCAGCGTAGCAGATCACAGCCACATCGGTGTTTTCCTTGCGTCGACTACCAGTAACCTCAAGCAGCATCTCTTCAGAGATCACACGGGCAGGCCACCACGGGTAGCCTTCCATCTCCACCCACACACGGTCCCCGGGCTCATACTTGGACATGTTTGCGGTTTTCTTTTTTATTTTCTTATTGATGTATTTCTTTTTTTTTTTTAAAGTGTGTCTTGTATATCTTGTTTTTCCGTCGCTTTTGCTTTCTACCCTGGATATGAGTTCAAGAGCAAAAAAAAAATGCAAGCAGTAACAAGTGGTAGAGATGATAATAATAATAAAAAAGTGATGATAAAAGATTACCCCCTCTACACAAACACGCTCGTACGCACAACAATTACAACCAACCACCAATGCTTTCCAAGAACCTGTGGAGAAACGCTCTGTGTGTACGTTTCTCTCTGCCCTAGTGTTCCTACTACTTTCTATGTTATGACCTTGGCGCTCCTGTGTGATCCAATAATAAGAATAATGATAAAAGAAAAATAAGACAAAGTTGAGCAAAAAAAAAAATATATAAAAAAAGGAACATTTTTGAGCAATTGCAATCTAAAGGTATCTATCTTCTACCATAAGTAACACATTACTGGTGGATACCGTGACTACCAAGACCCCCCCCCTCTCTCTCTCTCTCCCTCTTAAGATGAGGGAAGGGGGAGAAAGATAAACAAACCGTCATTACACGAGCATCACCCATTGCTCTTTGAACAACAACAAAAAGCGAGTGCACTTACGTCACACTTTTTTGTATTGTTTTTTTTTTCTGTTGCTGTTACGATCATTTTTAAAGTAAACTCCTACTAGCATCCCCTTCAACTAAATTTTTTTTTTTAATTGTGTTTTTCCCCCTTTCCTCTTAGAGAATATACCATGCTTTCCGTACATGTTACTCCTTCTCTTCTTCTCTTCACACAGCTCATTTTGCTCTTCCATCAAGCGCACATAGCGAAAAGAGATTTCCCTCTGTACTAACCTTACTTCCCTAAAATATATATGTAAGGCTTTCACTTCAGTCTGATCTCTCTTATAAAACACCACAGATGCATGCATTTTCTTTTCTTTTGGCATTTAAATGCCTGAAAAAGACAACAAAAAATATATACCAGCAACAACATAGTGTTGTGTCCCACACTTCACTAACACCAAAACTGATGTTTTAAACTTCTCTTCTTCTGTATCCGCTGCCAAAAAGGGTTACATTTATGCAGAAGTGATGGAAAGAAAAAGCGAAAAGGAGAGCTATGACGGTGAAGCCGTCACAATAGTCGAGTCGTAAAGCACCACTATATATATATATACTCAAAAGTATCGTGGGTCTCAAATAACGACAGAGAAAGATTGCACTTAACAATGCAACAACAACAGAAAGGTAACAAACAATGGTTCCTCCAGAAAGTAGGGAGAACGCATGTCACAGTGAGTAAAACTTCGCGAACACTAAGCTCCCTGCTACCTGACCCATCTGTTTCATTTCTATTATTATTATTTCTTGTTCATTATTCCTCCTCCACCTCCCTCCCTCTCCAACTTTATCTGCTTACGTCAAACACAAGTGCCTTTTCAAGAAATCTTTTGGCTTCAGAAATCCCCCCTTGCTATACTTCTCTTCATAATCGAATTCTCCTTTTTCTTAGTAGTTGGGGTTCACCTTGTGCTCCAGGGCGATGGCAAGGGGGCTTTCGGGAGCAATCGGTGGATAGATGCTGCGACGGCCCACGATAACAGCCATGATGAAGATAAAGAGAGCCTCAGTGGCCCAGCGAGCGTCATGCAGGAACTTGCCCATGTCGTAGTTCTTACAGTGCTGGCCGGAGAGGAGGTAGCGGCCCTCCTCAATGGTGCGCACCACACGGTAGCTCATGAGTTGGGACTGCTCACAGAGAAAGCGCTTTGTGCTAATACTGGCGGCATCGGCACCAGTGGCCTCGGCCTCCTTGACGAGAGCAGCGACCTCGGGGTTGGAGCGAGTGGCGAGCTTGACGGCAGAGCGGGTCTCAATCTTGGTCGCAGTGCGAGAGATGGGCTGCACGACCCAGCGCTGAAGAAGTCCGGACATGTTCTATGAACGGTAAGAGGAAATAAAAATAAAAAAACGAAGAAAAAGAGAAAAAGGGTGTGAATACGCGCGCGTGTGCGATATCAAACTCCTACTAAAAATTTGAGAGTATAAAAAACTCTAATAATTTGTGAGCAAGTCGTATTAAAGAAAAGTGTGTGTGTAAACAAAAAAAAAAAGAGAACATTTTCATTGCCATTTAACCGTAACACACGGGTATATGCAGGGAAGAAACAAGGAGGTTGAGCATAGTTGATGAGCGTCACGCTTTCAATGTAAAAAAAAATATAATAGGTGAAAATTGCAATGGGTGATGTATTCTTTTGTATATATATATATATGTATATATTTTGATGAGGACAGCCTGCATAGTGATCAGTACTAATTTATATATATTTATATTCGACTTTCTTTTCGTCGCACTGTTTCGCATAATAAAAGCGTTTGAAAAAAAAGGAAAGAGAAAACTATATTAAAAGAAAGAGAGAGCTCTCTAAACATTTAGCGTGAGTCCTAAAGTGACGACGCCGCCGCCGCACACACATGCTCATCCACTACCGTTCTCTGCATTTTTTTTTTCACTTTCTCTTCTTGCCTTTTTTCCTTCACTTTTTACTTTTAAATGTCAACGGTGCTGGAAGAAGAATATTGCCTGTACAACCCCCCCGGCTACCTTCTTTTTTTTTTCTCTCTCCTTCTCTTCAAAATTTTCTTTTTGTCTTGATGACTCAAAAAAAAAAAAAATTTAAATTAATAGCAAGAAATTTTTAAAAAAAGAGTGCTAAATGCAGAACAAAAAAAAAACACCATTTTTCATTTTTTTTGCTGTTTGCTTTGGCTAGAAAAAACTCCGCTATATACTTGAACTTCCAAAACATAATAATAATAATAATAATAATAATAAAATAACAATCTAAAACGAGAAGCAAAAAAAAAAATTAAGAAGAAGATACAAACTAGCCGCTGTAGGTCCCCACAATGTGAAATATAATAGTAAAAAAGCATAATAGAAAAAGATGCTTTCACCCACGCGCAGCCAGTACTGTTACCTTTCCCCCTTTCTTTGTTCTTGTTCCTTTTTTTGACGGCGGCCATCAAGCGACGTCCGCACGATAAAATGCCATCCTCCCCTCGTTTGAGTAGGAGTCAGCTAGCGAAAAAGAAAAACGATTGCATGTGCTGTGAGGAGGAAGAAAAATGTCAAGTCGACGAAAATGCATATGCGCATTCACATGTCTTTTTAAATTTTCTTTGTGTGCGCGGTGGTAGCACAAGAGGAATCAAAAGGGATATAAATAAATGAAGCCCCTATCGGGCGTATTGCCTTCAACTCAACCATTTTCTTCCCTCTCTCACCTTATCTCACTTTTTTTTTTCTATGGGAACTATGCCACCTTTTCCGCCAGCTCTGGCTTATTGCCGTTGGCAAGGGCCTCGCGCTGGCCTCGGTCCTTCATCTCCTTGAGCTTAGGATCTATGCAGTTAATCTTGGACCAGTAAAGTGCAAACGCAATCAAGGTGAAGACTAGAGCCCAGTTGTTAAGGCAAGGCAGAAACTCGTGTTCGATAGCCATCGCTGTGCGTGCGTAATCCGTCCTGTAATGTCGAAAAAAGGGAGTAAGCTGAAAGTGATATCTTTTCTCTCTCTCTCTATTTAGATGCCTGTATAAAGGGGTAAGTAGAAGCTTCAAATTGAAACACACACAAACACAAAAAAAAAGGAAAATATGCAGTGAGACAAATGTAATGACCCTAGTGAATGAAAAAAAAACCTATCTGGTTTGCTATTTTCAATGAAGAAGAAGAAAAAGACAAAAATTCATTTTCATAACAACAACAACAACAACAAAAAAGGATTAATTAAAAGTAATAATGATAGTCATAACAATACAAGCATAGAAATCTGACTGCAGCTACTATAGCATCCTCTACTAATAATAATAATAATAATAATAAAATATATACCAAATAAACTTGATGATAATATTTCAAGTACTCATTTAAACTTTTTTTTTCCATCAACAAGTGAACCTTTGTCTTCTCTTTTACTTTTGTATATGGCTTGGGATCATCACTATTTTCTCATGAATAACGAAAAAAAAAGGTGCTTGAGAGGCTCTTCACAGTCAAAAAACAAACTCCCCAAAAATCCTATGAATGAGAAAAGAAATGATAATGAGCAAAGTAACAAAACAACAACAACAACATATTTTTGTGGTTGCGGCAGCTGCTGATATGATCCAGAGGTAACTGCGCGTCGTCTCACACGTTGTAACTTTCTTTTCTATCCCCCCATTTTTTCTTCTTCTCTTGCAAAAAGGAAAAAGAGATACCGTTCCTGTCGCTCCACGCTTTTTTAAAGTGCCCATTGCTGCTGCTGCTGTTGTTGTTCTTGTTGTTGTTACAAGTACTTCTTCAACTCATGTTTCATCATCCAAGTGTCTCAGAAGCAGCAAGAAGAGCCCAAAGAGAACAAAAAAAAGGAAAACAGAAAGAACCGCTCTACAAAGATACAAAGTCATCCATCTGCTCAGATTGATCATGCCCCATGACCGACATCATCTGTGAACGTATAGAAGAGAGATGTGTGGGTGTTGTGAGCCAAACATAGAAAGAAAAAAAAGAGAGAATAGTAGGAAAAAAATATGAGATCAGCACCAATAGGAGAGATGCAACGGCGTCTTTATATAGTCATTTTTTTTTTTTTGATGATGACGATACCCTAACTTTTCATTTTTCAGTTCGTCTTGGCCTGCTCCTTTCTTTCTTCCATGTTCTTTAGCTTTGGAGCAATAAACTCCTTGTATGAGTATCCAAGAAGAGCAGCGACGACAACAAAAAGTAGCGTCCAGCTATTGAGAAAGGGCAAAAACTCAGATTCAGAAGTCATTCGGTGAAAGGGTGTGTAAGAGAGAAGGAACTACTATCGGAGCCTCGTGTTTTGCGCCTGTATGTAAATATAATAGATTTCTCTTCTTTGTTGTTGTTCCTACCAAATATGTATCAATAGTAAATGTATATATATAAAGGTAAGAAAAAATAAAAAAAGGAGAGAAAAGCGGTACTGCGGAAGGAAGTGTATAGTGAACTGTGTTCACCTCGTAGTTAAATGATCTTCAGCATTGATCGAAAGAAGGCACAAAACATGGAAGAGCAGCATGTGAAACTTTCCCTTTTGTATTCTCTCCGAAAAAGGAAAATAATAATAATAATAATAATAACGCATACCACCAGTGGGAATTTTTATCTTCATTTTATATATATATAAGAAAAAGGCTCGTGCAATAATAATAATAATAATAATGAAACGCAATATCGTGTTAGCTATTTTAATATGATAAAAAGTCTTGTATGCATGTATACACATTTCCCGTTCTCTTTTTCTTCAGTATCTTTTGTTCTTACTCCTGGCAGCATCATATTTGCTTTTTGATAAAGTAAGAAAAAAAAAACCCGAAGAACCGACAGAATTCGCTCTCTCTCTCTCTTCTTTCGTCGGATCAGGTTTTATGACCCCCTTCTGTTCTGAGGTACTTTCTTCCATAAAATGTGATACATTTTTTTTTTTGTGATAACAACAACAACAGTCATAAAGAGTTTGCATTCCTCTAAGCGTATGCAACACAACAACAACAACAACCAAAAAAAAAAAAGAAAACGCATAGATTGCACAGTACAGAAAGAGAGAAGAAAAGAAAGCAATCAAGGCATACTTGCTCATTCCACATAGGATTGCAGCACCTTAACTCTTTCCTTGTGCCCCTTTTCTACCCTGCGCCGCCTGCTGCTGCTGCTGCTGCCGCCCACTAGCCATTGCCATGATGCGCTTCTTCACTTTTGTTTTCACCAACAAGGACTCCTCGGCCTGCACAATCAACTTTGTTACAATGCCAATCCCCTTCGTACGACCTTCTCTAAAGATGAGCCGTTGTCCCTCATGCATGTACTCTGGGCGATATAAAAAGTGGAAGCGCACGAGCGAGCGATCACCAGTGCGCAGAATCTCTTGCGCGACGTAAGTGATACGTGCGGACTGGCGTACCGTGCTGGCGTGTATAACGGGCTCGTAGTTGGTCGAGATGGTCGTGGAGTGATACAAGATCGTCACCTCAGCCTCAAACTGCCAGTAGGAAGAAGGTGGGAAGAGAGGGTCACACAACACGTTGCCCTTTCGAATCGCACTGCGTCGCTCCTTTTTAAGGCACAACGCAGCGTCGTTGCCCGCGTCAGCGTGTGTAGAATCCACCCCCTTAACGTGAATCGACTTGATCGACACAGGGCGGTAGTTGCCCAAGGTGTCTGGACCAAGCAGAAGGGTGTCGTTGACGTGGAAAGAGCCCTGTGTAATGATCCCGCCCACAATGGTGCCGACGCCGGTAACGAAGAAGGTATTGTCGATGATCATCTCCTTGGGGAGCAGACGCGCTTTGCGCCAGTCCTTGCGTGTGGGCAAAAAGTTGAGAAACTTCAGCAAAGCCGTTACACCTTCGCCAGTAACGTTGCTGACCTCAAAGATGGGTGTAATGCGGTCATTTTTCAGATTCTTCGCGGCTAAGATGAGCTCCTCCTCACGCCGCACGGGGTATGGAAGCTTGCGAACAGTAGGAATCTTAAGAAGTTTGTTTATGTTCGTCAGCGTCTCCTTGAGAACATTCTCTGGGGTTGCGTCAATACGTGTGACGACAACAAAAAATGGTATCTTCAAGGCTAAACAGAGTGCCATGTGCTCCTTGGTCATGCGTTGAATGCCGTTATTGGCACTAATCACGACGCAGCTGTAGTCTGGCATGTTACGCGTCATACCAAGCACCGTTGTTTTGAGATACTTCTCATGCCCAGCCAAGTCATAGAGCGTAAATACCTTTGCGCTACGCGTTGCCAGCTCCTGAGGAGTAAACTGTCGTGTAGGAGCTGTGCCGGATCCGAGTTGATAGTTGACCACACTACCTGTTCTGGAGAACCCCAGGTGATTCTCGCTGATACTCGAGGTACGCCCAGTTGCGGCCTCGTGCTTGTGGTTAAACACAAAGGCTCGTGCAAAGCCACGACCGTCATCACGGCATCCCCGTGTGAGCACAGAGGTCAACGTCGACTTGCCGCTATCTACGTTGCCGCACATCGCAAGCCGCATCTGGATGTGTTCTTCGGCCTGATCGTGGCGTAGAAGAAATTCTTGAGCCCACACAGTCGCCACAGCTGCCGCTGATGTTGCTCCACTGGATGAGTCGCCACCAGCACTCTCGCTATTCATCGCTGTTGACGCACCAGCAGAAGACTTTACAGGGACCTCACGCGGCTCCGACAGCACTGGTGAGCAGCCAGCTTGAATGCTCGCGCTGCTAGCGCGCAGTTCCGCAACGCGACTCTCCAGAGCCTCGCGTGTTTCCGCAGCGATGAAAACGAAACATTCACCCTGGCCTGCCTGTATGAGCTCGCCCAATGCCGCTGCACTGATATCCCCACAACCCATGGAAGCAGCGGCAGCGGAGGCGGCGGCACTACTGCCTTCTGTATGTTTCTTGTTAGGATCCACATGTTGCTGCTGCTGCTGATGGTTGTCTGCCGCTTCCACCTTTTCACATCTTCCGTATTTTGTGATGAGCTTCGATGTGGTCAGCTTCTTTGACAAACTGTTGAGAAGAGCCCCCACGTTCTCCTTCATAGCATGCTCGCCCTTCTTGGCATTGAAGGCTTGGATCAGCACTTCCAATTCTACTGATGCCGTCGTCGACGAGGACGCTTCTGCGGTTTTCTCGACACGAGCGCTTGCTTGAAGCGACTCTTTAAACGCCAAGAAGCGATGTGATTTCTCTTCGGTCAGTTGTTTCATATGAATAAAGGATGCCTTGCTGACTTCTGCAAGAGCGTCCCAGTAGACCACAACGACAAGCGCCACTAGACACCGCTGCGGCAGCGGTGACGAGGAAGAAAAGATTGCCGCTGGTTGTGTGCTGTTGTCCGCTGAGTGTGCACCTAAAGAGAAGGGGGGAGAGACGTATTCCATGATTTTCTTCTCTGCCAATGTACAATACGCATCTGTGTCCGTTGAGGTGGTGCCGCTCTTCTCTCCACCCCTATCATCCGCCGCTGCTAATTCTGATTCTGATTCTGATGATATTGAAGTGCTTAGAATAGCATCGAAGCTGCCACGCATTCCCTCTGTGAGAACATCTTGGATTAGCCATCTTGCCAAACTGGCCTCTGCGGCAGGCTCGTAGACAACAACTGCGATTGTTTGAGCCATTGTCGACCAAATATATATATACCGTCTGATTTCTGTCAAAACAATAATAATAATAGCCAATCAAATTCGAAGCAAAACACACACACACAGGAAAAAAAATAGAAGTACTAATCGCAAACGTAAAATAATAAAGAATGAAACAACAACAAACCAATAGGTACAGGTAGTTTCGTTTCACGCGTCTGTATATGTATTTATAGGAAGAGTACCAAAATATCTAGGAGAAACGTAAGATAAAAATAATTTTTGTGTAAAGCTATTTCAGTGTATTGACCTACGTAAAATGGGGGAATTCCTCTTATTATACCAAAGTTTTTAGTTTAATAGAGATCAGCAAAAAAAAAAGAGAGAGAGAGAGAAGAAGCAGAGTGTGATAGATAAGGTGGTGATACAATAGCGCAATATAGACAAACCCTGCACGTCCTTCAAAGAGAATATTTTTAAAATGTCTTTGGTTTCATTCGTATCGATAAATTATCCAGAAAAAGAAAAAAAAAAAATGCATGTCACTCTTCTCTTCCTCCCATTCATTTTTTTATATATTCGAAATGCACTTCAATAACGATTTCCATATCTCACTATCTATCTATCGATCTTCGTTCTTGTTTCTCAGCTCAATGAGAAAAGAGATTCTTACCTCCTTTACGCTTCGCGTTGCCACCACCACCACTGCTGCCGCTGCCTCCGCTATCTATGCCAGCAAGCAAGCAATCGTCAAATGCAAACTCACGTACAGCGCCAGAACTGAAGCCAACCAAGAAGTGCGGCACGTCCAGTGTATCCTGCCATATCGCTGTCACTGCCCCCAAGCCGTCGCTGGCACCGACTCCACTGCCAGGATGCACCATCGCATGGAAGTCCACCACGGCAATCTTCCCAGGTCGAACGGTGTCAGGCGGAAGCCGCGTAGACCGCCAGAGGCCGATGCTCCCGTCCTGATGCCCTGAAATGTAGAGCGCGATGCCAGCGGCCCACTCACGGGTTTCAAAGGAGCGAATCGCAGTCATATTTGGTAAGAAAGTGGACAATGTCGACTCCATTGGGGGTTGGAGAAAAGAAGAAACGCCAGAGGCATTTAGTGGCATCCTAGGAGAAGATCCAGCGTTTGACGTGACTTGTGTCTGGGGCGGTACGTGTGACGGCAGTGGCAGACTCACGATATCAACCGCAACGCCGATGCTCCCATCGTCATCCTCCAGCATGGGTGGTGGCGGCTGAGACTCGGTGGTGTCCTTCTGTGTGCCTTTGTTCACGACGGACGACGAGGCGTTGGGTGTATAACTGTGTTGTGAAAGGGGCAGCATTCCAACGGCAAACGGTTCACCATTAGAGTCAAATATCATCAGGTGTCTACACGTTACCACCACCGTGTGCACTGAGACACTGCCAATGCACACCGCCACGACAGAGCGGTCGTCAAGAGCGGTGGTGCTGTTGCCGCTGCTAGCATCTGACAGCGGAAGCAATGCACCAACGTCGAGTCGGCAGAGCAGCGAAGTGTGTGTCTGCTGCACTCGCCACACAATGGGGAAGTCAAACGGGCTGCGGGTAAACGTCACCGCACGACTAACGATAGGGTCGGTGACGACGCCAGTAATACGATGAGTGTGGTGACACAGAGCCACGCAGGTGATGGTCGTGCCAGGGCTTTCGGGGTCTGGATAGAGACAATACGCAGTGCCGCCATCCTCCTCTGTCTCGTCATCACCATCGGAGACAGTGTCCTCGTCAATATTGTTACTCTTCCTCATCTCTCTGTTTGTCATTCCTGCCGTGATAGAAGTGTTGACAAGGGCAGTTTGCCTTTCTCCAACGCCCTGCGCTGAGGGATGTTTGAGTGGAGAGGAGATGGACAGGCTACTACTTCGCGCCATTTCTTTGCCATGACCAGTGCTGCGGGCATTTGGGCCTGCACGATTACCACTGCCGCTGCCGCTGCTGCTGCTGGCGGTGGTAGCCACTGTGGTGGCAAGAATGAGGGACTCCCGCGTGCTGGCCACCACGACGCCAAAGGACGCGCAGCTGTCATCCGGGACTAGCAGAGGAACTGTAGAGTCAAACACGCCAGTTAGCACAGAGTAGCGCGCGAGACGTGGTTCATGCTTGTACCAGCACAGCACATGATCGGTATCATCTACGCCGGTTACACGTGGTCGACAAGCAAGTAGCTTACCGCTGGATCGTACACGCGTAAAGCCCAGAACGGCGGAATGCTGACCACAAAAACGGTCTACTAGCGCCGCAGGCAGCTCATGCATCACCTGCGGCTCTAGTTCTGTCAGAGTAAAGTACGTCTGCGGGCGGTCATCCTTGGCAAGCACAAGCATACGCATCACCTTTGGCGATTCTCGCTCAAACGCCATTGTGTAGGTCGCACCGCTTGCCTTTCCCGCCGTTGCAGCAGTGACGCTTCCTTGGCGATCTCCACTCACACCACTGCTACCACCCGCAAGGCCGCCGGCTGCCGTGGCTGCGGTCGCCCTCGCTGCCTGCTCCTCACATTCAAGCGCGCGCATCGAGGACATCAGAGCGACCTGTGTCGTGGCGTTAGTGCTAGTGGAAATGCTGCTATTGTTGTTTCCTGCTGAGGACAGGCCACGCTTCACCGGCTCCAGCTCACTCCTCGACGGATGCCGCTCCTGAAACAGCTGCAAAGGTGTTTGGCCAAAGTTCTCCACCTCAGCAACGATCACGTCGCACTCATGGCGAGTCTTCGCATCCGCGAGAGCCTTGGCCACCTCTTCGCCGTATGTCATGCGCTGGAATAGATTGAAGCGCTCTGCAGCGAGAGGACCGCGACGGCGCACGCCGAAGATGAGATCAATCCACTGATGAATGCGGTTCGTTACGTACGGACACTCGAGTGTGTAACGCATGACCGCCGTAAACACCTGCACCGAGCCGCGTGCCCACGGAGGCAGTTGGACGTCGTTGACCACCGTCCCATCGCTTTTTTCGCCAAACGGTAAGTGATCGTTGTTAAGGAGAAACTGATTGTTAGAATAAAACTCTGGCAGCAGCTCTTTACAGTCCGCAGGTCCACGCACGCAGGACGCGAAGGATGCTCCAAGGGAGTCGAAGAGACGTGTGGCGATGTCAAACGTACCGCCTTGAAAAATTTTCGCAAAGGTCGTGAAGGGCTCCACGCGCAGCATAAAGTACAGTATCGCTCCACTGGTAGAATAGTGAGTACCGTGGTGAAATGGAAAAGCCCGATTGGTCTCCAGATCCACCACCTCCTTAGTGTTTTCGTAGAAAGCGGTGATTGCATCACGGCGAGTTTGCGTTTGAGCTCCTATTGGGAAGGCCAAATCGCGGAAGGTGCGAACGTTTTCGAGATCCAGCACGGATGCCTCGTAGTCCGCGAGCACCCAAGGGAAAACAGGATACTGATTATAGTCGTGCAATGTTCTACCAGCTGCTTTATTCAAGAAGTAGAGGTAGTCGAAATTAGACACAGAGCCTGCTGCCCAGCGTACGAGCATCTTGCGGAGCGCCACAGGTCGCTTGGTGTCGTCACTAAACTTGCATCGCTGTTGCTTTAAGACGCCACGTAGTACCGTCAAGAACTGCTCACGCGCAGAGGGGTTCATGGACTGGGTGGCATCCATAATGGAGAGCATAGGGCCATCATCATGCAGAAGGCCAATGGACACTGCGGTGTCCATGTGCACATACCGGAGACAGCGCACTTCGCAAATGTTTTTCACTGAATAGGACCAAAAGAGCTGCTGGTACATCGCACTAGTAGACTGCCGCACTGACTGCGCCACGCGCGTGCCATCTCTGCGTACCTGCTGCTGTTTGCGTGCGTCACGATTGTCCATGAGAAGCCGTTGAATCTGCTTTGTCATGGCGGAAAAACTAAATGCATTGGAGCGCTTCCGGTGCGCCCCAGCTGGCGTGTAGACGGATCCTTGAGAAGCTGCCACGCTCTGTGTGTCTTCACTAACGCCACCGCCATGCGTGCCGTCCCAGTCATCCTCATCGTCGTCGTCGTCGTCCTCATCGTTGTCTTGCTCAAAATCTTGGTGGTCGCCATCCGCATCGCCCCCGTTGTTGTTGACACCCTCGCTGTTTTCTCCGTCATACGACTGCTTGTACCCTGAAGCCCCACTACTGTTTCCCCTTGCAGTGCTAGCTCGGCCACCGCCACCACCTCCATCACGGTTCTTGCGGCCCGCTGCATCTCTGCGATCTCGCTTTTCGTACTGACATAAAATGATATCACCTGCTTGAGTGACGCGCGAAAAGCCAATCACGCGCATCGTGGTGTCGGTGAGAAGAATCAGACACGGTGTGGCGTGAATACCGTGAATGCGGAATCCGTTGCTGATGAATCGCAGTACATCATTTGGCTGGATCAAATACTGCAGCAGGTTGAGTGCCGATGGAGTCAGCTTGATGGCAGAATCCACAAAGGATGGGGAAACATCTGCAATAAGGTGGGGGCGGCTGCGCAGCGCAAGAGGCGGCAGAAGCAGTAATATGTGATTGAGCTGTTCCTCGCACCGCGCGGCACGCACGACGCTCTCGCCAGATGCAGTCATCACGCCTGTGATGCCAGAAGCAGGATCGCACAGACTTCTACGATCGCGCGAGCCGTTTTGCGGAAGAGCATCGTGGAAGTGACACATGGGTACAATGGTTGCATAGTTCCTGCGCAAGTCGAAGTAATGACAAGCACGTGCGCTTCCACAGGAATCTGCGCTATCCGCTGCCGTGGATGTCACTGTGTTCCCTCCTCCCAATTGACTCGCCTCCGCAGAAGTGCCTCGCTTCTTTTCTTTACCCGTAAAGCGCGCTTGTTGCCGCCGGGGTGACACGTCACAGTTACTTGTCATGAGCCAGTTCTCCTGAGCCTGCTCCAGCCTCAGCGTGACAGCAATATAGGATGAGAACTCGCGTCTGTACCGCGCACACAGCTGCACTACCCTGTACCCATCCCTGATCTCCGCAACGCTCGCGTAAAGGCTGTTGTAAGCGGTGATGCGCTTGATGTACTCGCTGCGGATCTTGATGCTCACCTTGAGCGCCTCATCCGCTTTTGCTTTGGGCCGGCCAGAGATTAGAGTGTCCAGTAGAGAGGCATTTTTCTGAGAATACTTACTAAACGCACGGAAGGCATCCACCTCCGCCTCTAGGCCCTCGCCGCGTGCGAGCGCCTCGCAGAATCCATCATAAAGGGAGAAGCGCTGCGTCAGCGTACGCGCGTTGAGTGCCTTCTGCAAGTCCTGTGTCCCACTGTACGTCTTGGCGATATGGCGGAGGATGAGAACAATATAGAAGTCTCGCTGCGTCACTTCTGCCTCAGACATCCACGCCGGCGGCAAGGAGACATAGAGGCGATATAGCACTCGCAGGAAGCATTCAATGGAGCCCTTGAGACACCACTCCGCCGTCATGACGCGTGTCGTCACACGATGAATCGTTTCAATCGTATCCAGCGAGATACTCTGTAAAGAAGGACGGTTTAACACAAAGACACAGGAGCGCAGCACCTGTCCCTTGAGCACTTCCTGATAGCGACGCGGCCACACTTTTGAGAATACCAAAAGAGACAAGAAGTACTCGCTGGCTGTAGCGAGGCTTATGACGCTGGTGGAGAGCATCTCCACAATGAGTTCGGTGAAGCGGCTGATGTTGTAGAGAAAGATATCCAGCATGCCATTTGCGCTTGTCGCATTGCTGGCCGCTGCCGCTGCCGACGCCACCTCAGTCTGCCACGACTTGAACGTGGCGAAGGAGTTTGAGCGCTCAGATGAAGTCATGAGGCCCAGAGGGCTTGAAAAGAGGTCGCTATCCGCCGATGTTCGAAGAGCTATGGAGCTGT
Source organism: Sergeia podlipaevii (assembly GCA_030849805.1). NCBI lineage: Eukaryota > Euglenozoa > Kinetoplastea > Trypanosomatida > Trypanosomatidae > Sergeia > Sergeia podlipaevii. The sequence continues at coordinate 19,480 of JASANZ010002206.1, forward strand.
GCTCGTCCCGCACGTTGGCCAGCACATGGAAAATGAAGAAGTGAATCAACATGTTGGCGTAATTATCACTAGGCGTGGAGGCGCTCTCACTACTGTTGACGATATCGTTGTTGTTGTTGGTTGTGGTGTCACCTCTACCCATCGCAGCACCATGACTTGTAGAGAAGTTTACTGGCGTCGCATGTGGCGTGTGACGGGGAGAGCCCGGATCGTTATGAGAAGACGCAAGTAGAATTTGAAAGAGAAAGCCACCGCAAGTGCCATACGAAGGCCCACCTATCCACTGTGTCATGGGCAGCACATGAAGAGAAGATGTGATAAAAGCCGCGAGGATATCAATGGCCTCGGAACGGATCACGTCACCTGGAGCGCGGAGCGAGCGGGAAAGGTGTTCTAGATAGACCGCACTGCGCTCACGCATATCGGATAGGGTCGGCGTGGCATTCGATGATAGAATGTCACTCGGCTTTCGTGTTACTGCAGCAGCAGCAGCAGCGGCATGATCATCTGCTCCGACCTCCTCACCCTCTTCTTCCATTCTATTATCTTCGACCGTGAGCGGCTCGCATTCTCGCCTTTCCGGGACGTTTTCTACTAATTGAGAATGTGAAAGCTGTGAATGTGATAGAGATGAAGCTTTCGTACGAACTTTACTCACTGCTGATGCTGCTATCATCTGCAGCTCATGGGGCAGCTCCCCTTCCTCAGCGACGATGGAAGAAGAGATGTGGCTGGTGGAGCGCACAAGTGAGGATGATGAGGATGATGATGATAAAGTGCTCTGAAATGATGCAGTAGACTTGGCGTCATCCTCACAATCCCTTTCGCGCCCTTCTTCTCGTGAAACCCCCTCGCTTTCCTCCTCCTCCCTACTTGCAGTCGCCCGTTCCCTTCGCGAGGCGTGTGCTGCCGCACGAAGATTCTCCACGGTAAGACTCGATGCATTCGTAAGAGAAGATTGTGCTATGAAGCTGCCTACCTGCATATCCGTCGTGGACGCTCCTCCTCGCCCTCCAACTTCTCCTTCCTCGGTAATGCTCATTGGCCCTTCCACCAATGAGGAGTTGGCGACGCTACTGGGTGACATGCTAGCATCTGCACCACGCACTGTGTGCAGTTGTGTCGCAGTGTAGTTGCGCGTCAGGCACAGTTCCTCTTCGCCCTCAGCCACGCAATCTGCTCTTCGCGTATCCGCATCGAGTACGATCGCACTTGTGCTTGCACTCATAGAGGGTGTCACAGTCGTTGCCGATGCTGCTGAGACTTCAGCAGCACGACGCACATCTGCCCCAGTGTGCAGGCCCAATATGCTTCCCTGCCTGCTTAGGGACGCCACCACCGCCGCAGCGCTCTCACTCGAAGCCGCCATGAGCGCCTGCACACCTTCTCGAGCACACAAAAGTGGATGAATGCGAAAAAGCGCAGGATCCGCGGCACGAACGTAGGCGTTCATGCGCTCCAGCTGCTCCTCCACTGTATCCGATGTCGTACAGCGTATGAGCGTGCGTATGGCAGACACCTGCAGCGGTGATGAGACAAAGGCAAAGAAGAGCTGAGGCTGAGCAGCGTACTTGCGGAGCATGCGAACAAGAAACATGCTGCCGCAATCGCGGTGGGCAGAAGGAGCGCTCGCTGGGGCTGTACTGGTAGTCGCGCCTGGCAGAGGGGTGTCAGGCAAGTAAGCAAAGGACGTCTTTGTCGTCACCTTTGGTTCAGACCTCTCGTTGCCTGTAAAGCCCCTCTCCTCATCGCTGCCCACAGCAGAAAAAGAGGCAATATTGCTATTTGCAAGGTGAGAAGAAGCGCCTTTAAATACCCAGTCATAGCGTCGCATCTGAAGTGGGATCCACAGCAACACACAGGTGCGTAGGACCGCAAAGGCACGCCTGTGTTTCTCCGAGCGCACCCGTGGCGCATCGCTCACAATTCTCGCAGGTGGCGCTTGAGCAACTACTTCTCCACTGAACGCAGTCTTACATGTACCGCTACTACCACCAGTACTGGCATTCCCGCGGCGCTGGCTGCTCAGAGGACTCGTCTCCCGCAGCTTTCCTGAGATCCGGTCAAGCTCCTCCTTGATCACCTCCGCTCCATCCACGTGTAGCTCCTCCACTCGGTGTCGTGCTGTCTTAGGATAGCGAGCTAGACGAATCCACAGCATTAGCCGCGACGCAAGCCGCACCACCATCAGGTAGAGTCGGAGTTTCTGTGTAGCTGAGCGTCGACGCAAGCGCTGCCGAACTGTGTGCAAGTGATATGGCCATCGCCGCGGTGCCTGCGCGAGAACACACTGCAGATGAAGAGAGGCAATATGCAACATAACCGGGGCCACAATCGGATTCACGGTGGGTGCAAACGATGAGGACAGCACGTGTTGAAGCTGAGTCTGAATAGAGTGGGAGTCGGAGAGTATGTTAAGCTGTGACCCAGCACCGAGTGTGATAGAGAGTAGCAGCAGGACCAGATCTTCATGAATAGCGTGAGGGGCGAGGGCGGTGATGAGGGTGGCTTGGTGTTGCATCGCCTCCTGCCGCAACACAAGGGATTGCTGTACGGCATCAAAGAAGAGACGTGTTGCGTACATGACACTAACCGGATCTGCAAAGCGCGAGAGACACGTGACGTACCAAGGTAAATCTACCACTCGGCAGAGTGCGGCCATGAACGCGGTGCTGCTGGGCCCACTCACGCACTCAATAAGCGCGCGAAGAAGTGTGACGGTGAGACTAGTCGCTGTCGGCGTCGGCAGCTGTGCTCGGACATGGCGAAGGTAGGGCAGACATACATGCACGCGGGCGTTACGGGTGCTCGTGACCCACATCGCGGACGGGGTCAGTTGAGCCACTGCGCAGACAAGGCCGTGAAGGAGCGCTTCGTCCATGCCACAAGAGACTACCATTGCCTTCATACACGCAACGAGGGCCTCGTGAAGCTCAAAGGGCATCCTTGAAGCGGATTGAACGAACGTGTTGAGCAGACGATCTACAAAGCGGAAAGGCACAAGCATGAGTGTATTTTGCTTTGCGTATCGAGTGCTGGATAGGGTAAAGAGACCGGTCATTCGGTTGACGAGACGAAGCGCGCAGGTACGTGGCATCGCAGCAAGCAATTCAGCGTCCCCGAGGATAAACAGAAACAGGAGTCGGTTGAGCACCACGGTGTGTGCCTCATCGTTGAGGGAAGCCGCCGCCTGCGTGGTACCAAGGTAAAGGAGAGAATCGCAGACACGGTGCGTCACAAGGGAGCCCTTCTCCTTCAGCAAGTGACCCAGCAGGAGATACGTCCTTGCGTCCAAGTTCGAAAACGTTTTCGTCCGCCTCACGGTCTCGGCAAAGAGCGCTACCAACTCTCCCAGCTCGTCACAAGTGGTTACTTCGTTAATCCATTCAAGCATATGCTGCACACCTCCTCGCACAGCCCAGAGTTGATAAAAGTCTACCCAGCACTCCGGTGCCGGAGCGTGGCGTCCAACGATCTTGGCAACTAGAGGAACGCAATGTGGCATCGCATCCAGGGCTTGTTGCTGCTGCTGCTGTGCAGAGTCATGACCACCGCCGCCGCCGCCACCTCCTCCTCCTCCTCGGCTCGCGCCACTTCCCTTCTGCCCATCTTTGCCACTACTTTGTCCTGCTGTCGTAGTAGCGCCTAAGGAGGTCGATGCGCTCCGCGAGAACTTCGAAGGCAACGACGATTCCATCGCAGAAGCGGTTACCATATTGTGCAGCAACTGTCCCTCGCCACAGCATGGCGTGTATCGCGCAATACAGCGATGATAAAGCGGTAGCATCTGCTGATGCTGAATTGCCGCCGAGGCACTGTTTGTGGCTGAAAAGTTTGCTGCAAAGGATAAAGCGCTAGCAGTGCCCGACTTGCTATCCGTTGAGCCCAAAGGCGCAAGGGAAGTTGACGCTACCACCGTGGAGCACGTCGCTGCGCTGCCCGCGCCTCCATAAAAGCGCGGCACCTCCGAGTCGGGCATCACTCGCGGTGCACCGCCACGACGAATATCAACGCCCGCGTACTGTGTCTGAACCTGTGCAAGCGTCAAAGGATAGTCCCACATTAGCACATCGCCAATTGCAAATAGCGCATCGGTTATCTCGCGGCCGACCACACCAACATGAACAGTCGCCTTCGAAGAGGCTGCTGGAACTGATATAAGCCCCTCGCCAGCTTTCACACCGTTGAGAAATACAGCCAGCGTGCCAGTACCAGGACTAACTGTCACAGAGAAACTCATCCATGCGTGCGCCTTAAAACTTTGTAGTGCGTGGCTTTCGTTGAGCACTATTCGGCGTCCGCTCGACAGCAACTGCAGACTGTCGCCCCCACACACCAGTACTGTGTGTGGCCCGTCCTCGCCACCGCAAAGCTCGAAGATAGGCACGGTGGTGTAGACATCGTGAAACTCTATGAAAAATGAAATAGAAAGACCGCTGCTCGGCCAAGCCCCGATATCAATGGAAATGCCACCCGTGATTGCGAAACGTATCTCGCTGCGCTCTGGTGCGTTGGATAGGATTGGTAGCCAGAAGTCCCTCAGCACGTGTGTCTTACCACGCTGGGGATAAGCAAGGGGATTGGCTTCCTTCTCCCCTTCTTTCCTTTCGCTCATATACGACTTCTCTGCAGTGTGCGCAGGCTGCCCCTGCTGCGATTGCTGCTTCTGACGGCCTTGTGTTTCTCGCACCGCGGCCTCGCGTGCGTGTTCATCAATGTTTTCTTTCCTCGTGCTCGACGTGCCGGAGAGCGGGACAAAAGAATTAAGCTTTCCAGATTGCGCCATCCAAGGCGAGCGCCACGACATCGCCGCTGATGGGGACGCGGGCTCTACAAAAGGTAGCTCCTCGATGACATTGGGGGCTACCTCCAGGTACGGCAGCAACTGCGACAGACGGTGCTGAAGCACAAAAGTAAGCAGGCGTGATGAGCGCACATTGCTCGTACACACAAGAATGCGCTCTGTGACGGCAATAAGATTGACCATCAGCCCCTCATCGCCATGCCGCTCCGCTAGCAAAGCAAGAGTGGGGATGAGGTCGAGAAAGACAGGTTTCTCTGCAGCGCAGTTGGGAGAGCGCACGTGGTAGCTACCCACCAACTGAGTAGTGTACGTGCTCGCCAAGCGGTCAACACCGTAGTTGCATGTGGATGCATCGAACACTGCCTGTGCGACAATAATAAAGAACTCAGCACCTTGTAGGAGAGAAAACCCACTCGACACGAGTTCCACAAAGCGGGCATCTGCCAGACATGGTGAGCCACCCTGTGCGGGCTCGTAGGCGGACAAGAAGCGAAATGCCAAAGGAACAACTTTCAAAAACACCGACGTCGCGTCCGGAGACTCCAGAGAGCGCGTAATAAGCCATATTGCAGCATCGATGCAGCCATACGTAGACAGCCACACGCGGCGTTCATGCAGCGTAGCAGGGGAAAGTTCGCCAGACCTGAGATATGAAGAAAGCAGCACAAGTAGCTGAATTGTGAGAGAGCTGTCGGTGCCAGCGATAATGCGCGCATAGGCTGGGTAGACATCGTATGCGTCGAAGGAGTGCACAATACAGGTGCGACCAAGACGTATGAGACTTGGATCATTCTGCGAGCACAAGGCAAATAGCGTGGCGATATGCTCAGCAGACACGGTGACGCTTCGACGCACAAGCAGTGTAGTAAAAATGCTCGCGAGAGAGTCCATCGCAACTTCGCCAACTGCCTCGGGGCTGTCAGGGAACGATGAAGGCCCAATATCGTCCACCCCACCACCAGCTCTGCCTGGGTTCCCTCTGTAGGTAGCGCCAGACATGCTCATGTATTCCGCGGCACTACCAAGAAACGGGACATTCGAAAGACGCAAGAAACTCGGCGGCTCCGTCACGAACGGCGACCCAACCGTCGTATCGCCCGTCTCCGTATCCTTGCCGCTATGCTCTAAAGACCGGTGACAGCTGCCTCGGTTATTCGCGCTGGGTCTTGCAGTAGTTGCTGCTGAGGCGCCAAGATACCCTTGTTGTTGCATATGCAGAAACAAGGAGCTGGCAAGTGCGTCGGTGGTGGTTGTGGGCCTCAGCTCCAAAAATGGCGAAGTGGCATCCAAAGCCACGGACATGCCAACTGTCTCGTCATCATGTCGTGACCCACTTTCATTGTTGCTAGTGCTACTACTGTTGTTCTGATCGTGTGACTGGCTGTTGCTGTGGTTGGTGCCAGTTTTTATCATCACTGCCTTGAAACTCGTGCTGCGACGCAGCAGGTACCTTAACACAAGCATGAGCACCTCCATACAGCGACAGTCCAGATCATCATCGCACTGAGCGCCGACAACGGCGAGTGCCCAGAGCGTGATGACGCGCCACGCGTTCTTCTCCAAGGCGGAAGTCATGGAAGCATACGGCATGCTCTCCCCTCCTATCAAGGTCGCAGACGGTGCGATAAGACTGGCTGATGCCGCAGAGCAGATGGACAAAAACTGAAGTGGCAACTCCGTAAGAAGCAGCGCCTCACTAGTGAGAGGAGCCACGCCAAGATACGTATAGACACGCGCGATAGCATCCAAGGACTTGTGAGCATAGCCGTAAAACTCCGCGCTGCTGAGTCGAGGACGTGCGGGAAGGAAGTCGTAGGCAACACTCATAGTTGGTAAAAGTTCTTCCTCCAGTAAGGGATTCTGCATGCCAGTTTCTGGCGTGCTGGTGACGTGAGGGGTGCCGGCTACAGGAGGATCGTTCATCATAGTGTTGTCGCTAGCAGTGTTGTCATCAGCACATCTGGCAGTCATAACGGCCTGAGCAAAAGAAAAAGGCATTGTCGGCTCTAATGAGATGGACGCATCCACGTTCATCTCTGATGTATTCAGGGCTACCTCTGTGCTGACACCGTGCTTGCGCGACTGCTCCACAAGCAGCGTCAAGAGCGTTTTCAGCGCTAGACGACCTTCATAAAGATCAAACGAGTAGGCATCCTTGAATGCAACAGAGGAAAGCAGAAGTACCGCGACAGTGCGCACCTCCACGCTCACCCTCGCGTCCAGCGCAGTATCCTCAAGAAGCCGAAGCAATTCGCGCACAAGCGCAACGTAAGACGGCACTTCTGACCACATCCAAACTCTTTCTTCTACAATACCAGTTGTGTTTGTTTGCCGGGAAAGTCCATCGCCACCACTGCGATCAGTTCTATTCGTGGCGTTCTCTAAATCAGTATCACTACTGCCGGAACTACTGCTGCTGTTGCTTTCGCTGTTCTCTCCAATTTTTCTCCCTCCATCGCCGCCGTCGTCTGCATCATCGTTGCTACCAGCAGCAATGCTTTTAATAGTTCCGTGCGGTGCTTTATTACTGCCGCCATGATGATGATGATGATGATGGTGCTTAGCCGTCTTTTGCTGTTTCTGCTTTCGCGTTGTAAAGATATTCTTGAAGATTGACTTTGCCAAGGCGATGCTCTGATTACCCACCCCTGCAGAACTGACTTTTGATTTCGCGTCGGGAGAGAGGGGACTCGCAGCCAAGTTAGCGTTCTTGCCGGCAAAGCTCCGAGTGAACCCTTTTTCCATATGTGGTATCGTGGAATTATCTGGCACATGCTGTGACTGTGAAGTCCCAGTGAAGTGAGAGCTCTTTTGGAAAGATCTGTTGCCCACAGCGCGGCCCGCGCTCAGTGGCATCAAGGCATAGCTATCCACCATCATAGACGTATTCGTAAAGGATCCCAATGGCCCACCTCTGAAAGCGCCGATGGTGCAGCCCATGCCGCCTTCCACATTGCTCGAACTCCAGTTGTCTAGCAGGCAGAGCGTCTGCACCGCCTTGAGCAACGCACGGTCACACCGTACCACACTCGGAGCCCCAAAGAGCACCGCACGGACACAAGACGCAATATCCAACTTGAGCAACGACTGCACCTGGAGCTCTCTGCGCTGATGCAGGTCGCTTGCACTCTCCATGTCTCCCTGATCTGCTTCCGGTCCTTCTCGCCAACTGGTGCCTCCGCCGCCACCAGTAGTGCCGCGCGCGGCTTGAGCAAACGGAGATACTGAAAAAGATGGCACAAGAAGCGGTGTAGCGCTGTTCTGACCAGCAAAGGAGTACGAGCCAGCAGGAGGTGGCTGCGATGGACTGCCTGCGAAAGAGGAAGGCTGAAAAGAACTCGTCCGGCGCCGTTGTTGTTGTTGCTGTTGTAGCAGAAGACATGACACCACCGCGCTTGGAGGTGCCAATGCTTGAGAGAAAATTGCATAATAGGTCTGAAGCACATCCACAGTCACCTCATACATTGCTACAAGCTTAGTAGTGGGCAAAGCCTCCGACTGTGTCGGTCTGGTGGAAGACGAGCGGGCCACCTTCCCCGCGGCGGCAGTAGTGGTAGAAGGTTTTTGAATCTCCTTAGCGCTTAACTGAAGATAATGCGCCAGAAGGGTCAATGCAGCCCAACAGTATTCACCTGCTCGAGTGACTGCCACCGCCTCGACCACCACGTCAAGCGCAAAGTGCAATATTTCATCAAAACAATTCGTACGACCTGCAGTAAGATAGTGAGTTAGCTGGCTACGGGTAAGCAAAGGGTTGTTCATCCCGTAGGAGGAGCCTCCCACTGAACGTGCGAGAAGTGGCGGTGGTCGCCTTGTAAGAGGGGAAGTTGTTTGACGTTCGTCGTGCTGACCTCGTGGACTGTTGTTGTTGCCAAAGTCATTAGCAGGGGATGATGCTGCTTGTACGTGTGCTGTCGAAGTCGCACCTGGTAAAGAAATAGGATGCAGGGAAGAGGAGCAGTTATTGGCCGCTGTGTTACTGCTTGCCATCGTAGACGTGTTGGTGAAGACATCTGTATTTTCGCGAGACAGTGTGGTGCACTTCACGCGTGCGATCGCCGCGGCAGTGGCTGCTGCCCGCCTGGAAGGCTTTGGAACAGGGAAGTAGCGTGATGGAGTGAAAGGTGTACCAGAGATGTTAACGGGTACCCCTTCGCGAGCGTCGATCGTGCTACTGCTAGAGAAGGCTTCGGCTTTAGCAGAGAGCGCCACTGAATCATCGGCCTGATGAGGACGCAGCAAACGTCCCGTCAAAATGCGCAACTTCAAACCATACATCAAGTGCGTCACACACGGCACCGGCTCACTTGTTAGCAATTCTACTGCGCAGGCAGTGGAACCCTCGCAGCACACGAGGAGACACTCCAAGACTTCACGCGCGGTTGAAACGAATGACGAAGGCATTAGCAAGCCTTCCGCGTCCATGGATGCCGCCGCATCACAAAAGCGAACGTTCAGCTGTGACAGCCACTGCAGATGCTTACCCAGACGAAGACTCAAGCAACACTTCTCATGTAGAGTTTGACCAAGGCTGGTGAATGCAGTGAGGGATGCGATAGAATCAGCTACGCTCGTCCTTTTCGGCTTGCTGGCACCACTGCGTGGAGTCGTACTCGTAGCAGTGACTACGGCAGAATCCTTCACACTACTGGCGCCGCGCAGCATCACATCGCAGCATTGACGAGTGCATAGCTTTTTAAGAAAAAAGAATATGTGCGCTGAGCCAAGCTCGGCCATCACCGCCATCTGCGATGATTTTTCTGTTGCGTCAAAGACAGCCTTGAGAAAGCTCAGCAAGGCTGTCTGCAAGCTACATAAAGAGACTAGAGGGTCTGCGGTGACATAAGAAAGGAGGTGCAGCCGCTGCCGTCCTGCCACCCTCCAAAACATGAAAGCCAATTCCGCCCAGAGCCGCTGTTGTTCTGCCAGAGCAGAGGGTAGCGCAGTCAAAGATAAGGTCTTGTCAAGAGTCAGATTGGCAGCGCTGAGATCAAAGACTGCAGCAGGAGGGGATGAAGAAGAAGACAAAGAAGACGCTAGCGGCTTTGGAGAATTCGCCCTGGAAAGTCGTGACGATGTATCGGAGAGATCGTGTCCTCGCTTTGTCATCGCCTCTGTCAGCACCGCAGAGGGTGTGACGTCATAAGAATCCACATGGGATGCTAACCCGCTGTTTTGCTTCTCTTCTTTTAGAAAACGAAAAATGGCTTGTATAGCGTAAAATAGTTTGCGAATGGTCGCTAGATCACCTTCAGTGAAGGATTGCATTCCTATATATATGTGGACTGCTTTCTCAAAAAAAGAAAAAAATGTTTTGTCTTCGCTTGTTTGTATGTTCTATTTTTTTTTTTCTTACTCTCTGTCTCTTCTCTAGCCGTGTGTATGTCCCCCTCTCATAGAAGAGCAGCCAATATATATATATATATATGTAAGTTCCGATATGTATACCAATAAAAAGCACTAGCAAAAGCGAGAAATTTTTTCTGTTTGCTCTATATAGTTGTGACTCAAATGTAATAAGAATATTATATAAAAAAATGCAACGCTCGCGGTAGATGATTAAAAAAAAAAATCAACTAATATTAGTCTGTACAAAAAAAAAATATGGAGCAAATGCTATCTGTCCTTCTATAAAAAAAAAGAAAGAAATAAAGATACAAAAAAAGAGATGCACAATTTTTTTAAAAATATATATATATATGTATATATATATATATGATTAGCTCATTCAAGATGCAGCACAGTACTGTTTTGATATGCACAATTCATAAAGAGATACCACCAGTTGAACCACACTACATAAAAAAAAAAGTACATGGCGTAATTGTCGCTAGTTGTCGCTCTTTCTCCTTTTAGTTATAATAAAAATCACGCAGAAAGGAAAAAAAAAGAGAAATAACACGTTAGCAGAGTACTCGCCGCCTAAACACAGTTTGTGATCTTTGGTAATACCAATCAGTTTTGTACTCGCATCAAAAGCCACCCCCAACGTGGGAGATTAAGAGCGAGTGAGAAGATCATCAATCGTGGCACATAGCTCCATTGTGTGTGTGTGTGTGCTTATTATATATATATATATACATATAGATGGATAGATAGATAGATATATTTTGGTCTTGCCGTACTAAAAAAGTTACAAGCAAGATATAAAACCGGCAGCACCATTAAAAACAACCAACAACAGAAAAAAAAAAAATGCGGTACAATACAAAAAAAAAAAAGAGAAAAGTGGGCGTCGTCTATTTGTTGGAATAGCCCCTTTAAAAAGTATCAGAGCTCAAAACATGTTATTATTATTTTTTGATAAGAAAAACAACAACAAATTAACAACTCTTATCTCTATGTAGAAGTTTTGTGCTCGTGTGGTGTTTGTGTGGATAGGGAGGGGGGGATAAGTGTGATAAACAGCCCCCGCATACCTAGAGTGAGTACACCAAAAAAAAGCGAAGAAAAGAAAATAAAATAATAATAAAGGGCCAAGTCATCGTGGCAATAAGATGCCCATCTATTTAAGTTTGCATCAATTGCGATTTTGTTTGTTGCTATATAAGTTCCCTCTCTCTCTCTACCTATCTACCTGCTCCGGGTGTACACGTTTAACCATATTAACACGACACAAACAACAAGTGAGTTCATTTGGTTGATAATAACTCAGCCGCCTCACCTCACTTCACGTACCACAGCATGCAAAAACAAAACACAAAACAAAACAAAAAATGGGAGGAGGGTAGAGAGAGGGAGGAAAAAGGACAAAAGAAAAGCCCGCCTCACAGCGCAGAAATATATATTATCACATCAGCGATCAAGCGCGTGTACACACACACACACACACACACACGCACACATACATGCACTGCTCGGCAACGCATCGGAAATAAATAGCAGTGCTGAAAATAATAATAATAATAAACCCGTGCCTTCATCATAATCTAAATACGTTTAAGTGCAGCCTTCTTCTTTTCAGCCGCGCGCTTCTTTGCCTTATCGCTAGCATTGAGCGCCGACGCCCCAGAACCTCCCTCCTCCTTGCGCACAGTAGCTGTGTTGAAAGCATTCCCCTCCACTGGCTGTAAAGCACTGCCGCCTTGCTGCTGGGAAGAGTAAAAGTGCCCATCAAGACCATCCGCTACATCACCGCTTCCTGGGGGATGATTTTCATTAGATCCATGAGCGCGAGCGCGCGCCGCTCCAGGCTTATTCATCTTGCTCTCCACCTCCTCGCCAGCGGTGAAGCGAGAAGCTCCGGGTGGACGGAGGGCGTGCACCTTTGTGTACATGACCGCTTTGCGTTCGTATGTGACGTAGTCTTCAAGAAGCAGACGGGCGGCTTCTTCGTTTAGTGCGCTCTCCGGGTTGGGTTCTACAAGAAGGCATCGGATGACAACCAGCACGTGGCGAAGACCGAGATTAGGTTGCCAGTCCTTCTTGAGAGCGTTGACACAGATGTCGCCACGCTCGGCAATGTTAGGGTGAAAAATTTTAGTGCGAAAGAAGCCCTTTGGTGGTACGTCGGGGTAGTGCTCGTCAAAGACAAGTGCAACGTGAAAGCGACCCGCAGCGAATGGAGTGTCGATGGGGCCGTCCAAGTCAAATCGGAGTTCATTAAGATCCTCTGAAGGGCAGACACGAATGCCATCAATAGGCGCGCTTTCCACATCTTGGATCTGGCGCATCACGGTGCGCATACCTGTGGCGGTGAGAGGCATAGTGTGATATGGAGTAATAGGTAAACAATAAGTGCTAGTATCCCGCTATGCAGACGTTTCTATAATAATAATAGTAATAACAATAATAGTTTTAAAAAATGTTTAAAACGGAGTGTCTGTTTGCACCTACACTCACCTCTACTTTGAATGAGAAACTGAAGAAAAAGAAGCACGGAACGAGATGTATAAAGATATATAAAAATATATATATACTAGCTGGACCACTATTATAATCTTAAAAAAAAACAATATATATATATTTTCCAAAACTTTGTTTCGTAGAGTGTATGCTTGCAGGCTTCATACACAGAGAGGGGTAGGGGGACGCACAAAAGTAAAAATGGGGGAAAAGAAAAGAAGCACAAGTCATTTTTTTTTTTTGTGACATATATAGCACTAGCATCACTAGTAAGAGCAGAGACATTCATACACATTAAACGATATGAGATTGACGACGAGAAAAAAAAAGAGGAAAAGAGATATGTCAAATTGAAAACACTCTACTTTTTATTCTTACAGAACACAATTTGTCCTTTCCACTGCAACGATTGCAAACAAACTATACCCTCTCTGATTTCTTTCTCAAGTAGAAGAATAAATGAATAATGATAATAATAAAACCAAACTAGATAGTGTACATTACTTACATAGCACACAACAAAACATTTCCGAGAGTATGCCCCCCAAGAAAAAGAAAAATAAGCACATGTTGACCATAAGCGCGTGGATTGCCTTTGAAACTACTGACCTCAGTCAGTGTGAAGACAATTCATTAAGCCTTCTCCACCACCACTAAAAGGTCCATCCAAAAGCAAAGCACGTACAAGTAAACTGCCTGCTCATGCATCTCGTTCATTTCTTTGGCTCTTTTTTAAAGTTTAGTTTTGCTCGCTTGCCATTCTCTCTACGCAACTATCTCCGTGCCCATCATCAGGAGATTGGTGTCCTTTAATAGTGACGACGCACCTTTCAGACATCTCTTTCGTCATCTCCTTGTGCATGACGTCACGCTCAACCGCCTCGTACATCTCAATCGTCCGTAGCGTGTAAAGTGTTTCTAGCTCTACCATCATCACGCGCGCAACGGCATACTTTTCATCCAGTTCCTTCACAATCTTGATGCGACCTGTGGGTTCAAATATGTGTTCAATCGAGAGCAGCATCGCAGTAAAGGGGAGGATGCTACGTTCTGTACTTTCTCTGTTTTCTATGTCACTGCGGCATCGCTCTTCCAGCAGAACGGCGAGCGTGAAGGCAGTGGTCGTCTCTGTAGCTGGGAAGCTCACAAGGCCATATTTTGGCATCACATTGGGCATTGTGCAACCAAAACAAATCGGAAAGCGCTCTGTCATTTCAGCTAATCGTAAGTACACAATACCTGTTGTATACGCGGCTTGCATCTGCAGTAGCGTTAGCTGCCCCCGGTACGCACTCTCCAGTTCTTCCAGAACGCTCATAAAAAGTTCATACCGTCCCACTGCTACTTTGCTAAAATGCTCCAGATCACGCCGCGCCGTCGCTTCTCTGGCTTCTAGCTGAGCTTTTTGCAACCTGTGGCGCAGTTTGCGTCCGCGGTGGGCAGCAATCCACTTGCGTAAGAAATTTTCAAGCGGTAGCGTGCCCACTGTCCACACTCGATGCTCATACTCATAGAGTGGGGTGATGCGGCAGACAAAGTCTAGCGCTTCTTCCTCACGGATGGCACTTCGGCAGATGAGTTCTCGCTGCGCCAGAGTGGTGATGGCGTGATGCAACACGTGATGAGCCCACATGGTGCAGGCATTCGCGTTAAAGATGGAGTAGGTACCCGATGACGATGAGGAGGTAGCAGAATCGAATGAGGAATTGTAATATGCACCAGAGGACGACTGGGTGGGAAGGATGGCCACCAGCACTGCATTACCGCTGATTTCCATACTGCTTTTCTGGCCCTTTATAGTGGCTTGTCTCGCTGCTGCCGGTGTTGTTGTTACCGCCTCCTCTACAGCATTTAGTTCGCTAGCGGTATGAGTGATGGGATGGAAGTAGCAATAGGCGCTTAAGCGGAGTGCGGCGAGCGCTTCTTCCCATGTAATAGACTCACGAGCTACACACTCATCACGAGCCAGGTAGGTGAGCCAGGAACCGTTGCGCAAGGCCGCGCATGATTCAGAGGAGGCGACATCCTTTACTTTTGTGGATGTATTCTTCCTCTTCTCATACGAAATCGTCGCTGTTGGTGTGTGGCGGATGTATTTGGCCAGTACGCTATGTCGAGACGACGGAAGGACAGATCGAAAGTTGTACCTGACAAATGTGTTCGCCACGCGTGGCAGCGAGACTGGCTGTTGTGGTGTGTCGCGCAGCCACTCACCTACTCTTGCTGCTTCTTCTTCCATTGCTAATTCTACCTTGGCTCCGCTCTTCATATATAAACAACAACAACAACAACAGAAAAAAAAAATAGCAAGGATAATGTAGCTAACTGTGAGTTGCACAATTTGATCAAAATGCTATAACGAATATATGTTTAAAAAATGTATACATAGAAAAACAAAGATAATGTTGCTCAAGTAGAAGTCGACAAGATAAAAAAAAAAAGAATCACAAACATCGCAAGCGTATATATGCTGGCACATTAAGCTCTCCTACCCCTTCATTAAAACGTGATAGAGCTAAAGACCCTAAATTGCAAATGTACATATTGTTTTTTTTTCTCGTTTGTGCTTAAATACTTCATGCATAAAGCATATATATAGGACAGGATACAATGTATATTTAATGATCAACAACAACAAAAAGAAGAAAAAATTCAGAAGTTTATGCATCTATCTATCTATGAAAACTATCAAATTTGACCCTTTAATACAATAATAATAGTAAGGACCTTCTCCTTCATGTGATTCTCACGGCACACTCCGAATAATAATAATAATAATAATAATAGTAATTATAAGAGGATTGTGGGAGGCGGTGATGAACATAATAGTTTCCCTAGTCATAATCGTCGTGCAATACGCTACGGTTCTCTTGACTAAGCTCGTCATTGATGCTTAACAGCAAGTCAATGTGCTCAGCCCGCAAGAGCAGTGCTGCCTTCTCCTCGTTGTCACGAGCCCGCATCGTTTCCTCCCACGTCATCACGCGCAATGAATAACAAGGTGGCTTCGCCACGTCTGTATAGCAACCATCGGGCGGCTGCACAGTTGGAGAGCTATCCCCCGCATCCGCAAGGTCATCGGATTCGTGGTGAACTCGCCCCACACTACCACTCAAAGCTCCTGATGCAGCAGCAACTGCAAGGTTTCTGTGTTCCCTGTCGCAGTGACGTTGATCATCTTCCCTGACTTCACAAGAGCTTTGATTGACTATAAATGGTCCAGTCTTTCCGGGCTCCTCCGTGACAGTGTCAAAGTGGTTGTGCCTGTGGTTTTCTTTGCCTACCACTCGTGCTGCTGCAGCTGATGCTTCTGCTGCTTCAGAAAGCACGAACCTTCGGAACGGTAGGGCATAAGCCAAGTAACGGAACATGTCATGTCCGGGCCCACATTGCACCGCGCGCATGCAGCAGCGCGTTGCGTTTCTAAACAAGCAGGATGCCACCAAATTCACCTCATCGAAGTCGCTTACGCCCGGAATCAAGTGAAGTATCGTTCGATCATCAAATTGGCAGCGGATGGTGCCGTTGGTAAGGGCAGTGAAGGTGCCTATACCGCCCAGACGCGTCGTGAGATACACCACAGAGCCGTCTCGGGCCGCAGTAGACAACGCGCCGAGTGAGTCCGAGGCGCAAATGCGATACGCACTCGCATCGACGCTCTCAGCAAGAAGCGTGTCTTGCTCCTCTGCCAACGGATGAGGACGCAAATATGTATGAGCTCCTCCCCCTCCCCCAGCTGCTGTTGCTGCTGCTGACCATGAAAGCGACGTAGATGAGTGCAGAGGAGTTGCCTTCAGCAGTCGTTGCTGCTGCTCTGCCCTTGCTGCGGCGCGGTTACACCGAGAAAGCTGCATCGCGCACTCACCAACAAAGCGTAGATATCGCCCTTGCGTGTAGGAAGCAAAAAACGGCGCATCCGTGAGTTCTCGTCCAGTTGAATCAAGAAAAGGCAGACTCATCCCCCCTCGTGGCTCGACCGCAAATCCACCGGAGCGATCTTCTAAGAATGAAAGCACCAAGTCCGCGCTCTGCACAAGAAGCGATGCAGTGCCAGTACGAGTAGAATCACCATTGTGCAGAGAAGACGAGGACGTGCATAGCGGCGCAGCGCGGGATACATGAGCAAAGCAGAGCGGCCCCACTACGGGAGGAAGCTCAGAGGCAGTACTGCCGCTGCTCCCATAGAAGCCACCATCATTGACACCTCTGCTGCTGCGTGTGTCGGAGACGAGGTGCTTTGTGTGATATACACGCACACTGCCATCCACTCGCGCGTGCCGCACCATGTACCCATCTCCAAGTGGCGCCGCACTCACGATGCTTTCGTCTTCGCGCACGACTGCCAACGTTGTTGTTGTAAAGTCAAATGCTTCTTGTGTTTCTGCGGTAGATTCTTGAGGCTTTCTCTCCATGGCATGTTCTTCATTCATTTTAACGCCCATTGCGTTCCCACAAGTCCCTTCCAGACACCAGTACATCGCATGTGGCTCCCTACCGGTGCAATCCGCGTCATACCGCCACAAGACACGCGCCGTCACGCCATGAATCTCCCGATTGCACGCTGCAGTGTGAAGCGCGGAGCTGCTGGCAAGGAGCTGCTGTGCGTGTGATACTTTCATACGTGAGAAGCTGCAGTTTTGCTGATTTCTATTGTCAGCTGTCTTGGGAAGTGTGCCATACAGCGTTTTGCCTTCTTGACAAGGTGCACTATCTTCACTACTCTCCAATGCTTCTGCCCCTGCTGCCCCTGGGGTTGCCTTGCGAGAGCCCTCTTGAACTATGCCTTCGCCTTTACTAGCCAAAGCGGTGTCCTCCTCCTCCTCATGCTCCTCCTCACCCACTCTCGAGCGACTCAGCTCTAGCGCCATCTGAAGCATCGGCACCCACTCTGGAGGTGGCCGTGCTCTCGGGAATGTTTGCTCAACCCAGACAAATTGTGTGGCTTTGCGCATAGCAAGAAGGGCAGCGGACGGCGAGACGTAGCCTCTTCCTGCTGCTGCTGCGGCACTGTGCTGTGTTGACGACTGAGAGGTAAAGATCGACTGTGTGCCGCTGGGCTGCGTAACAGGCGCTGGCCAGCGCACTGAGAAAGTAACCCCATTGGCATGTAATGTAAGCGAAACTCGCCTCAAAGCACACTGGAACGTGACTTCGGTACCTGAAGCAACATCTGCGAGCACACGACCTCCATTCATCGCCAAGATAGAGCTCACACCTTCGTCGACGCCATTAGAATAGCAATAGTTTTGATGGCAACTTTCATTTCCTTCACCTTGACGATCCATTTTGAGAGTTTCTTTGATATCGTTGCTGCCGCCACCCTCCCCTTCGCAGGCCACCGCCACACGGTACCACACAGTACGCTTCTCCAGTAAACTCGCATCTTGTGCAAGCACCAGCACATCCATCGGACTGCTCTCCCTCCAGATGGAAACTTCCTGACGTGTGAGCCCTGCAATGAGCCTTGGCGTACTGGAATAGTGATTGTACACTTCTAGCGCGGCAGTCACTTTGCGAGTGTACTTGGAGAGTGTCCACGCGGTGAAGCACATGTCGCGCTGGACGCCTTCTTCTTCTTCATCACTATAGCGTGCCTGCAGTGTTGCTGATGCTGCTGCTTCTTCTGTTGCTCTTGTACTAGCAGATATGTTCTTGCTGGGCGGCTGCTTCACCGCCAATGACGACGACGGCGAGGACCCCACATAACGTATCGCCACAAAGCTCGACATGTCGTTAGTGAAAGACAACACAGTGCCATCACTGTAGATAAATTCACATCCGCCATCGGACCATGCGCATGCGCGTGTCACATGATCAGCAATCTCGAGAGCGTTGAAGGCGTGCTGAGGCCGCACGAGTCCGCCTTGCCTTGATCGTGGTGCAAGAGTATCGCCCAGCGCACCCGACACAAGAGGAGGTCGCCCACTTACAAGCTCATCCCACATCTATGCAATAGTCGTTGTCTCTAATATCTTCTATGAATGATTGGGCTTTCTATTCTACGTAGTCACCACAGCCACGTGTGATTCTGTTTTTTTTTTTCAATTTCTTACTGAAATAAAAAAAAAACTGGCCGTTCTGAGATTTTATATGTACGCAAGTACGTCCTTGCTTTGGCTTCAGTCCCTCATAAACCGCACGTGAGGTCAACAACAAGCGGTATCGACGACAAGAGAGAGAAAGAAAAGAAATAAGTTGCGGAATTGATAAGTGCGTGGAGGCAAAAAAAAAAGTTAACTTATTGTTAAAGGAGTGCTATACAGTTAAAAGAAAGATACAGCAAAACAGATATAGCAGGTACATCGCAAAAGATGACCAACGCGGCTTAAAAGAGAAAAAAAAATCAGTCCCCGTCTTTTATGTTATTTCTTTATATATAAGAACAACAGCTTTAAAAGTTCTCTTAAAACTATTTGAAGAAAATCACACCGTACGAACTATTACTATTATCATTCATGTCGGTTGTCATACATTGCTATCGCTTTCTCACGCTCAAAAAAAAAAAAATGATTATTTATTTTTGAACTAAGAGACCAGAAATGGTTTACACCCCAGAGTTGAGCGCTTGCCAAAATAACACACAAGCACACGCGCACGCGGCGGTGGCAGCCATAACTGCTAATCTATGCTTCTCTTGCATTGCATGAGTGAGTGAGGTCATCAACAGCAAAGAAAGAAGGAAGGAAGAAAAAAAGCAGGGCACGCACAACGATGACTACACTTGTTCTCCTTGAACCATTCCCTCCTTTCACTCATGTGCCTTTTCATTTCATTTCATTTCTGTACCTCTTCAACCTTACTTGGGTACCTTGAGAACCTTCACCAACGTGGCCAGCAGGTTAATCTCATCCAGGCTGATTTCTGCTTCAAAGTCCTTCGGCGAGAGCAATGCCTTCAGCTCCTTAATGGCGTCCACAGAAGGACGTGTAAGCATCGAGACAATAGGATCGTTCTTGCTGAACTGGCGACCATAGGTAACATTAGGCTCACCAGAGTTGATCTTCACGGCGAACTCCTCGCCAGCCCTACCACGCGTGAGAGCCTTGCCGTCCTTCTCCATGGTCATCACACGACCAATCGGCACAACGGTCTCCCCGTGCAGCGCGCACAGCGGCGTCCCAGGAAGCAGCTTGCCGCGCTCGACGCGGACAGGAAGAATAATGGGATCAGTGGCACGAATGGCATCGTCGATGATCTTCAGCTGAACAGGGTAGACCGCCCTCTCGCGCAAGCGCGTCTTTTCGTTCTCTTCAAACTCCTTGTTGTATTTGCTGAAGTCCTCAAAGAGTTTGTAGATGGTGTCGGACGCAAAGATGCGAACGTCGTGCTTGGCAGCCATTTCGCGAATGTCATCAGAGATGGGCACGTCGAAGGCAAGCACGGTAGCGTAGCGAGGCATCTTCTGCTTCATAAGAACCACCTGATGCATGTGACGCTTATGCAAAGGTCCAATGCCAATACTCCCAACTGGAACCTTGTTGTCTCCAAGAAACGAGATGAGAGCTTCGAGGGCACCCATGGTGGAGCTCTGCACGAGCACGCCAACACCGTTGGGGTCAATGCTGTCCTTAATGTTGGAAGCCTCACGCATCACCTCACGACCAATCGCCTCCCTGTCATCACCCGGGTGGACCACCACAAGGGAAGTACCAGGAACCACATGCTCAAGATCGTTCGCGGCAATCTTGATACCAATTGCCGCCGAGACGGACTTGTGATGGATATAGTCACCCTTAACACGGAGCTCGCTAAGAGGCTGAGGGGTCAGGAGAGAACGAATCTGGGTAAAGATCGGTGTATCTGCGTCACCACAGAAGCACACCGTGTCGCCTTCCCTCAGCTCACCGTTGACGAGGATAGCATCCACGGTGAAACCAAGGCCCTGCGTCGGCTTCACCTCCAGCACTGTGCACTGAAGGTCATTCTTGAAGGTCACCTTACCCTCCATAAACTGCTGCACCAGCTTCACTTCAAGAAGGAGAAGATCTGGGATACCCTCGCCGGTCTTGGCGGAGATAGGAACAATAGAAAATACGCTGCGATCGTTTGTGTTTTCATAGTAAAGCTCTCCGTAGACGGACTTGGCCTCCACCTTGGTGCGCGGCCCACGCTCAGCCGCCTCCTCCTTAGCAGTCTTGTTGGCCAGTTTGATGTGTCCATCCACGCCCAGCAGCTGCCTCTTGACCTCTGACACGCGGGTACTGTACTCAGCCCGCACGTGCGGCTTCTGCAGAGCAAGACTGCTCTGAATATCCATGTTGTCATGCGCCACCCAGTCGTAAATGCGATCGACCTTGTTGAGAGCGATGATGAAAGGGCACTTCTTCTTCTGGAGAAGAGCAATGGACTCGACAGTCTGCTGCTCAAGGCCGTGCATGATGTCAACAATGAGAATGGCAATATCGCACAGACTCGTACCGCGAGAGCGCAAGTTGGTAAAAGATTCGTGTCCGGGAGTATCGATAAAGAGAAGTCCAGGGACGTTGACCTTGTAGTTCAGGCGCTTGTTCAGCTCCTTCGTGGTCGCCTCCAGCGTCTCGAGAGGATAAAAAGTGGCGCCGATTTGCTGAGTAATGCCACCCGCCTCACCACCCTGGACATTCGAGCGGCGCAGGCGGTCAAGCAGACTTGTCTTACCTGTATCGACGTGGCCAACCACACAGCAAATAGGTGAGCGCAGGTTGGACACTTTTTCTTCAATCTTTTTTGCCTCCGCGGCGCGCTGCTCTGCCAGCTTTTTAGCGGCGGCATCCTTCTTGGCAATCTTAGCTGCTCTGCGTTCCGCACGCTCAGCCCGCACGCGAAGGTTGTTCTCGTGGCGCTTCTCACGACGCTCGTCGCGCTCCATCAAGGCTTCCCAGTCATCCTCGTCCACTTCCGCCTCCGACTCTGTGGGTTCCGAAACCTCTCCGTCATCCTCGCTTGAGGGCTCCTGCACTGGGGCCGGGGCTGCCACCTCGACGTGCTTCGGCTTCGGCTTTGGCTTCGGCTTAGGGGGCTCTAGCTTGACGCGTTCCTTCTCCTCTTCAGTCTTTTTACGGATTTCCTCCACGTCCGGCACGATAAAGCCACAGGCGCGCATGCGGTCGAGCGCGTCGTTCTGCCTGTTGCCCTTATTAATCTTTTTCTCGCGTCGCTCCAACTCCTTCTGGTGCTCCTTCTCGCGAAGTCGCTCCTCCTCTTCAAACTTGCGCTGCTCCTCGGCAAGACGTTCTTCCTCACGGAGACGGCGCTCCTCCTCCACTTCCTCCTGCCTGATACGCTCCTCCTCGGCTGCCTGCATTTCCATCTTCATCTTCAGCTTCGCGAGCATACCTGCAGGCGGGCCCTTCTTGGCGCCGGCCTTTGGTGCCGCCTTCGGACCTTTAGGTGGCATGATGAGAAAAAAAAAAAAAAAAGAAGAAGGTGACGTGTATAGTAGTACTACTAGTAGTTCGTAAGTAATGTTGGTACTTTTATTAAAATAAAGCGTGCTCTCTCTTTTTTTTTTTGGTTCTTGTCCAAGTGCTCCTAATCTATTCCTCTTCTTTGCCCTTTTCTAATCTCTTTTCTTTAAAGCAAAAAAAAAAATCACTCACAATTCTTACGTTTCGTTACGAAAATCCTTGTATATCTATATATATATATAGATATATAGATAGATGTGTAAGGAAACAATAATAATAATAAAAAGAGATAAGACTGAAGACAAGATGTCCTTCTTTCCTCTCCTCTCCTCAAGTCACGTCCAGTGCGTTCACTAAGGAGTAAAGTATTGCACTGGAGCTACAGTGTAGAGAACAATATCTATGTGACGCCGCAGCAGCACCCGCGCCACCGCACTCAAGCCAAATTTGAATTGGATACGTTTGGAAGTATCTGTGAGAAGGTTATATAATTTTTTCTTCTCGTAAAAACAGCAGCTAAAAACAGAAAAATACTAACAATAATAATCAGCAATTAAATTAGCGTAAATAGCGCACTTTTGTAAGGGAAAAAAAAGACATAAAAAAACTATAGTAAACATATATTAGAAGAAAAAAAAAATACAATGATGAGAGGGAAAAGATAAGATTATATATATGCGTATTTAGAGAAGAAGTTGAGCAGGCATAAAATAGTTGAAGTGGGGGGGGGGGATCAAAAGCTCGTAAGAACAGCGATAAAAAAAAAAAGGGGGACTTACAACAAACAGTGAAAGCAACCGCAAGCATACCAACATCCTAACAAATAGTTCGTACAACCCCAAAAATTCTATTTTTTTTTTTTTGTGACCCTCCATATTTTTTTTTTCTTTCCTAGCGTTCATATTGAATATCTGTGTCTTTGTATCAGCAATATATATATATACCTGTATAGCGTGCTGAAACAAGAAAAGTAATTCTTTTTCCTTTTTTTTTTGATTCTTCAGTTATTTTTTTTTTTGCCACCTCTACGCCAAGTTTACACGTACAACGTACATGAATTCATGATTTGTGCAAAAAAAAAGGAAATATGCAGAGAAAGAAACAAGAAAAAAAAAAAAACACAAAGCAGACGCACACAAAGCAACAGTAGAAACACATCGCACCTGTGATACAACAATTTTTGCTTCCGTGCACCTTTATCCATCTGTACCCTCGCCAG
This sequence comes from Sergeia podlipaevii, assembly GCA_030849805.1. Classification (NCBI taxonomy): domain Eukaryota; phylum Euglenozoa; class Kinetoplastea; order Trypanosomatida; family Trypanosomatidae; genus Sergeia; species Sergeia podlipaevii. The sequence continues at coordinate 42,734 of JASANZ010002206.1, forward strand.
CTTCTTCCCTACCCACCTCTCTCTCTCTCTCTCACTCACTCACTCACTCACTCACTCCGATAAAATGGCTGACTTGAAGAGGAGGGGGCCTGTTGTCAATATATATATATATATNAACAGTAGAAACACATAGCACCTGTGATACAACAATTTTGCTTCCGTGCACCTTTATCCATCTGTACCCTCGCCAGCTTCTTCCCTACCCACCTCTCTCTCTCTCTCTCACTCACTCACTCACTCCGATAAAATGGCTGACTTGAAGAGGAGGGGGCCTGTTGTCAATATATATATATATATGTTTCCCCTTCCTTTTCTTCACTCAATACAGGGAGGCAGCAGTCATGGCGTGCGCCATGAGCTCCTCCATGCCACTCTCCAGCTCAGTTGCTAGCAAATTTCCATACTCCCACAGTTCACTACTAACTTCCGCGACATTGATCTTTTCAGTTCGCTGCGGAAGCTGTGCAATCCACTCATATTCTATGCGGGTACCCTCATCCCCTACCTTTGTGATGATAAGCGGCGTACGTCGGGTCTCCACGAGTTGTATCGTCACTCCTGATTTTGTAGGCATCGCCCACTTACGGATCACACGCTCGCTGCAGTACACAACATCGCCGAGCTCCGGTGAAAGAACAGAGTGCACTGACTCGCGAGTGCCGCGAAGAATATCAGTTTCCAAGTAGGCGTCCGCAACACGTTTTTTTATAGGATGGCGTGTGCGCACAACGTAACGAAGATCAGGCGCCTTAGCGCGAACGTAGTGGGTCACAAGGAAGCGATCCCACGGTCTATTAAGCTTGGTACATTGGAGCATCTCGTTCAGCTCGCAGTCAAGAAGCTCCCCCATGCGACGGATCGCTACCTTGTATGACACCGTGCTGTCTTGTTTCAATTTCATTCCGAGTCGCGCTGCGAGACCCTCCATGACGGCAACATTTGAGTCAGTTGCCATTGCAAACCATACATATGGATGAACTCCATAGATGTGGCGTTGAAGGCCCCAGATGGGAAGCACGTTTCGGTTTTGCTTCGCGACGCCTCTGTAGTACAACACCCTACCAGCGCCAATGTTGACCTCGCCCGGCATGTTCATGTTCCACGCATTCAGCAGAGACCACTCAAAAGCGCGTCGAAATCGCTGCTTGTTCGCTTCATCCACGGAAACGTTTTGCACAACGTACGCTGTGCTCTTACCACTCTGACCAGGAAGTCTGGACACATTGAGTTGTTTAAGGGCGACATCGCTTGACACATCGCTATGCAGCAGTTGAAATGCAAGTGGCGAAAGAGGTTCATAGCGGGACATCATACGGTTGGGGTCTATCTCAAGATAGTCCACAGCACGTTTCTGTTCGAAGCCAGGCTCCACGCCCCAGTCTCCATACTCATCTGCTTCGTCGAGGGTTTCTTCTGGGCGATCATAGCCAGTGACAAGCAAGCCACCACTTCCCCCGCCAGCCCCTATCGCTCCGATACCACTCACATTGCTGCTGCTGGTGCTCTTGTTGATATCCTCCTGTGCCACGGCAATATTCGCCTGCTCGCTAGAGAGCACTTCCTCGACAAGGCGCACCAATGTACTCTTCTTTGCCGTCGCATCCACCACAATTGGCGTCGCCGTCTTGCCGGCGCAGCACTGGGTAATAAAGAAGCGCAGTTCCAGCGGGGAGAGAGAGAAAAGGTTGCCCTCGTTCCACAGACCCCAGACAAGGTTGTGGGTGATGTGAGACATGTCGTCTCCGTCTGACTGCGCTGGAGAGGACTGATACCGAAGTTGAGCAACAAGTGGGGACGGAATGGAGAGCATATCTGCTGCTGTTGCTGTTGTCACGGCTGTCCCAGCACTACCGCGCATCAACACATTGTGAATCTGACCTTGAGAAGAAAGCCGAAGATTGCAAGAAGCCCCTCGGAAACGGAGAAGGGGACCACAATGACGCATGTTGCTACTGTGTGTGTGTGTGGGTGTGTGTTTTCTTCCCTATTATCCCTCCCCCTCTTTTGATTACTGAGGCTAACAGAAATTCTTCTTCAAGTCGTTGCGTGCTATGAAAGTGTATGTCAGCAGCTAGCACTTCTGTTCTGATGAATGTGTGTTCTGCCCTTGAAGGGCAAATACAAAATACAACGCGACAAAAAAAAATGTAAAAGTAAAAAAAACGATACTCCGTTATGATAGGTAATAATATATAATAGCTACTCTGAAAGACAAAACAAAAGAGATAGAAACTAAGATCTGTGAGATATATATTCTTTTAAAAAATGAAACGTGACTATTTTAAAGGCCAGGTAGTACTATAGAAAGAAGAAGAAGAAGCAAAGAACTAAAAAATAACCTCTTTTTCTGCGTCTCTGTCTGTTATTTATTAATTAGTTTCTATTCTTGGGTGTTGTTCAATTCTTCTTTGAGGCGTATTCTTGCTTTATATATTGGTTAGGAGAAAAAAAAAATGTAAAAGGGAAATTAAACAACAAAAAAAGACATTACTTCTTTCTAAATAGATGGGACACAAACGTCCATTTTTTCTTTATTCCAAACGGTATAACACGCACTAAACGGCGGTCGTGACCAAAAAAAAAGCATTTTGTTCTTTTGCTATTTCTATTTCAAGCTTCATTTTTATAGAAAAAAAAATCGCAATATTTTTGCATTAATTTAGAGACAGAGGGAGAAAAAGAAAATAACAAAAACGGTATTCATATATCTAACTATATGATACAGGGGGAAATAAATGACATGTTGCGTCTGTGTGCACTCATACATTCATATCTCATTTCATACCCCCTGTATACATGTGTATGTGTAGGTGTAGATGTAGACAGCTTCTCATATCTACCGGATGAGACATACGTGCACGTACAATCAATTTTCTTGCGTGTATCTTCCTCTTCTGATAAATTCTATTCTTGCTTCATGTACTCATATTCCTCATTCACCAACTGTAAATGCACTTGGCGTGCAATGACCCGTTGATTAAAAAAAAAAAGAGAGAGAGAGAGAGATTATCTTTCCGCTCATCCGGCGCACCATCGATATAATTTTGTGAATTCTTTCTTTCTTTTTATCTCACATCTCTCTCTGGCAAAAGAATCATATGTGTCTTCTTACCATAACTTCCCTTTTGAGAATGGTGCGTCTTTCAATCCGTCATCCATTTTACTTCTTTTTTTTCCTTTTCTTTTTCTTTTTCTTTTTTTTTTTTAATAGAGAGAAAAAGAAAGTGTGGAGCATACGAAGAGAAGCAGAAAGAGGAGGGAGGGGGATGTTTCCAAGCCACCAAGAAAAAACATGAAGTGCATGCGTGTGTATGTGCTATTTTCTAAGTTGCGTGTTTCCACGCAGCATTTTACAAGCACAATGCAGGGTATTTTTAATATATATATCTTCCTCACCCCCTCTCTCTTTCTCTCATATTTTATCCTTCTGAAAGAGGAAAAATAGCAGGAAATAATAAAAATAAAAAAAGTGGTCAAGCGGAAAGAGAAAGAGAGGTAGAAGGAATCAAAGAGTAATCGTAGCTGCTACTTCGCTTCCCAGGACTCCTTACTCTTACTAATAACCGCTCTCTCTCTCTCTCTCTCTTTCCCTCGTGTACATACACGCACACAGACTAGGGTGCGCCTAATGGTTCACTCTATACACTTGTTACACACCTCCTCGCCATTTAAAAATAAGAAAGAAAAGAAAATGGTATCGTTGTTGATACTTCAAATTCTTCTTAATCCACTCAAACTATAATATGTTCACGACAGAGATCTTCTCATGACAAAAAATGATAATGAAGCTAGCAATAAAAAAAAAAAAACGCAAAAAAAAACGACAACAGCACTATTGAATCACTTCAAAAAAAAGAAAAAAAGACGATAGTAAAAGTACCACGTACTGTGGCGGAGGTGCGATCAAGCAGATGGTTAAATTTCCTTTCCGCCCACGATTTCTTAAAATATATATATATATTGCTATTAGATCGCTCCACTCATCCGTCTGTTGATATCTATATAGTCTCCCTTCCTCTTAATTTTTTATATTCCCACATGCGTATTTTTCTTTTTCCTTTTAAGCACAACAGCAGCAAAAAAAATTGTTATCAGCGACGCCTCTCTCCTTGACATAAAAAAATCCTATATCCCAATTCGTTTTGCTCCTCTTATCCTTATAATATTGACTCCACCTTTTTTTCTTTTGCTCGTTCCTTTTCATTCTCTCCTCCTCCCATTAAGCAATGAGGTGCAAGTCCCGACTGTTTTCCTCTTTTTGGTAAAACATCTTTTGCCAGAAAAAAAAAAATGATGTAAAAATAAACACATTTACCGACTATTTTCATTTCCACTTCTCTCGTCTCGTCTTTCTCAATACAGGATTGCTTTTTTGACCCTCCTTTTTATCTTGTTTTGTTGTGTGTGTGTGTGTGTGCTTCTGTGAATACGTGTCAGCACTAGTAAAATCCAAAAGCATCAAAAGCGTTTGGTTGTTGATAGTCCACTCCTGTCATAGCCATCGCCTCCGCCTCCGCCGCAAAGAGCGTCTGCAAGCCCAATCGTTGCATCTCCGCAGGCGAGCTCTCAAACACTTCAATGTAGCGATGCCCCATCGCGCCACCGCTCCGTGCAAGCGCCTTCTGCATGTCTTCTGTGCCTTGCAGTTCCACAAAGGCCTCGCCGGTCGGATTATTCACGCCGTTGTATACCATGTGGACTCCCTGAGGCGGTATCTGCACTCCTTCAAAGAATTGTGCAACAAGGTTTTCCGTGGCGGAGAAAGGAAGGCCACGAATGCGCACCACGTGTTTGCTTGGCTCACGCTGAGAGGCGTACGTGCTTTCGTAGAAGCCTCTTCCAGCGTACGGAGGCATCGACATACCACTAGTCCCGCCTCCATAATTGTTGTTTCCGCCACTTGAGAGAGGTGATTGCATGCCCATAGAGCTAGATGCCATCGCACCCGCGCCATACTGCTGACCTGCATAGCTCGAAGAGCCCTCGGTCCGACCCTCCATCATCATGTTTGAGAAAGGTTCAACCATGTCGTACGACATATACATTCCCTGGGAACCATATCCACTACGTGGTACCCAGCGTGAGCGACCATATGCACCGCCACCGCGGGCACCATACATGCCATACCCCATTGCTTGCTGCTGCTGTAGCTGCTGAAAACCGTACATGCCCATCATTGACTGCTGCTGGTAGTGCTGATAGTCGGAGTAACGTTGATAGGGCATGGATGTACGCATGCCACGTCCACTCGCCATGCCACCGCCACCGTTCTGCCCGCGGTTGCGGGAGCGTCGGCTCGCGGAATTCATAATAAATGTGCGGTCAAACGGAGTAGAGTCAATGACTTCAATATAACGAGGGCCAAGTGTCTTCTCATGAAGCGCTTTCGCCTGCTTGACGTTCTCTGCATTCTCGACCTCAATGAAAGCATCACCAGTATTCCTCCCGTCCATATCTCTGCACATCTCTAGGCGTACAATGCCTTCCACCGTTTTCAGAAATTCACGAACATCGTCCTCGGTAGAGCTAAATGGAAGGCCACGCAACCGTAGCACAAAGGCGCCGTTTAGAGAAAGACACTCGTCCCGCTCCGCAATCGCATTGGCACGCTCTTCTTCGGAGGACACAGTGAGTTCAAGGTAGCGCTCGCCAATACGATTTCTATTCAGCTTCTCTACCGCCCTTGCGACATCGTCGCTGTGGGTCATACGCACAAAGCCATCCCCGCGGTGGTCACCGCAAGAAAATATAACAATGGCGTCCTCGTCCGCGGAGACGTCGAAGCCGCGGAAGAAGCTGCGAAGTTGCGCCGGCGTAATCGAGAAAGGCAGTCCGCTCACACGAATAATAGTGGAATCTACAGGAGGAATCACGTTTACTGGAAGCGGCGCTTGCGGAGGTGAAGGTTTCTTCTCCTCCTTCGCCCCTTCCTTTTCCTTGCTGTCTGCATCTTCATCTGCTACTTTCGCGCTTTTTTCTTCGTGCATCTTGTTCTTTTCGTTGCCCTCCCGTGAATCGTTTGTGAAAGCATCAGAGGATTTCGCCGTGACGTGATTGTTCTCTTGCTCCACGGAGGCAAAAGCGGTGGCTGTGATATCCTCCTCAGTGCTAGTCGCTGCGGTTGCAGCTGCGTTGAGGTTGGACGTGTGTTTCGAACTTTCAGATGCTGACATTGAAAATTTAAATGCGCTTCGTAGTCAAAAGAAACCAGCAGCAACAGAAAAAAAAACCCACAGGAAATAGCGATTACTTATATAAACAAAACTAAAAAGACAGTACCCTTTTTTTCTCTTAACCTCTTTTTCACTTTTTTTCTATCTTTACCTGTTTCTAGAAAAAGGGGGCGCAGTGATGAGATAAATTCTTTTTTTATAAAAAAAGAGAAATGCCCTACAAAAAAAAGTCTTAGTAGTAGTGGACGTACTCAGATTCTGGTTCAGTTTAGTGTCAAAAGGAAAAAGAAGCGTATTCAGGTGAGGACTAAATTAAGATATGTTTAGATATTGGTAGCAAACGCACGAACTACCTAATTATTATCCTTCAAATTCACAGAATACGTTATATATATATAAAGATGACTGCTGTTCTTTACTCGCCAAGAAAACAAACAAACAAACAAACAAACAAAAGAAAAAAGAAACAATTGCTCTTGCCGCTAGAAAAATAACAAAGACAATAATTTAATAAAGGCTACGCCTGAAAAAAAAAAAATGCCTTCAAAGGGATGAGGTGCTACTAGCAATGATTCCTTGAGCGTGTTAGGGGAAAATAATAGTAATAATAAAGAGGACTGTGAAAAGAATACCAGCAAACTCCTATATATATCAAAATCAAAACGTGAGTGAGAGTAGTACGTGTGTGCGTGCCCCCCTCACCCTGACAATGTCCTAGTGTTGATGTGATACTAAAATGTATCAAAATGGCGATGATGTTTCCTACACAGCAGTTGAAAAATAACCAAAAAAAATAAAGAAGGTATAGGTCAGTAAGTACACAAAATATTTTAAAAAAAAAAACAGAAAAAAACCAAAAGAGGTGATACCAATAGAATAAAGCGAATAAAATCTTTTTCGGAAATATGTACTGTTAAGATTCGCCATTTTTCTTTTAATTTGTGATTATTAGCCGATTGCTAGGATATTCAGTGATATATGTGAATATGAGTGCAACATGGCACAACGACAACAATCCGCTAGTAAAAGAACAACCAAAACAAAGCAAAAAAAAAAGTAGCTTCACAAAGATAAAAAATAGCTGTCCCTAGCTTTCTTCTTGTTTCTCCACACGAGTGAAGAGGAGCGCTGTGTTGATGCCTCCAAAACCAAAGCTAGCAGAGACAACTGCTTCGCAGTTCAATAACGGCGCTGCTGCATCCCCCTGCACTAGTGCAATCCCTTTAGCCTTTTGCGCTTCCGTGATGCATGGGTTCTCCAAGTTCGCCACAGGCGGTACGAGCTGCTTCGCAAGAGAGAGCACTGCAATGCCCGCTTCAACGCTACCCGCGGCGCCGAGTAGATGTCCCAGAGCCCCCTTTGAGCTCGTCACCAACAAGGGCTTATCGCTGTCGCTACTTCCACTGCTCTTGGAATTCCCACGAAAAGATGACTCGATAGCCGCAAGTTCGATATCATCACCAATAGTGCCGGTGGCGTGTGCGTTGACGTGACCTACAGCAGTGCTTGGCACGTTACCGCCATCCCTAAGTGCCTCCGTCAAACAGCGACGAGCGCCTCTGCCCTCAGGGTGTGGCGCAGCCACGTGATGAGCGTCGCTGGCGACACCGAAGCCACGAACTTCAGCGTAGATTGCCGCTCCACGCGCCTTAGCGTGCTCTAGGTCCTCCAGGACAAGAATACCCGCTCCCTCACCCATAATAAACCCACCACGGTCCTTATCAAAGGGTCTTGAGGCAATCGCTGGTGTGGTATTGTACTTTGTGCACAGCGCTCGCATGCGTGCAAAGCCTCCCATAGAGATTGGCGTAATACAGGCCTCAGTCGCACCGCATACCATGATATCCGCCCTACCTTCCCGAATCCACGCCATGGATTCTCCGACGCAGTGTGCGCCGGTGGCACACGCCGCAACGCTGCTGCCGATGGGCCCCGCTATGCCATATCGAATCGCCTCAGCTCCCGCTGCCATGTTGCCAAGGATTTTAGGAACGAAAAACGGATTGATCTTGCTGTAGTGCACCGTACCTTGAGGATCTCCAAAAAGATAAGCAGATACATCCGCCACATCGGCAAGAGATGGGATGCCCATGCCAATGTTAACGCCGACACGATTTAGATCCTTTACATACAAGGTGCTTTTAATCGTCTTCCCCTGATTCAATGCACTCAAGACGTTGGGGTCTAAAAGTTTGGCGTCGCACAAGGCTTCGGCCACTGCATGCTCGCATAAGCGAAAACTACGTGGCTCATGCGTGCTAGGAGCAAAGCTCTTGGCAAGTGCTGGGCCTACCAAGTCATCCCGCACTGCAGCGACCACCTTACACGGCATCGCATCTAACAGCTGCTGTAGCTTGGCCTGCTTGGCATCATCTGACAATTTACGGTTGTTGGCAATGAACGTGGGAAGGAAGTGGGGGGCTTCGCTAAGTGCGCAGGTACCTGTACGACCAGCACAAAGGCTCGACCACGTGGTCGCTGCATCAATGCCGAGCGGGGTGACCATGCCGATGCCCGTCACGACGACCCGTCGTCGCGAAGTGGGAGGAAACGCGCCGAATGGCATCTTTTTTTTTCGTGTGTGTCTATTTTGCCAACTAGCAGCTAGAAGTTTTTTTAAAAAAAAACACACAAGACAGACTTGTGCGTCCTTAATTGAGTAGCAAGATTAACCGAGCAATGAATCAGCTTCTTCTTTCCCTTTTCCTTTAATATGTGTATGTGTGTGTACGTTTTCTTTGAATTTTTTCCTTCTGTATTTCTTCTGTTATTGTTTTCTTATGACTTGAACCAATTCGAATGTGTAGATATAAAAAAGAAGGATTTCTTCTTTAAATGCAAGACCAATAAATAAATATATATATATATATATATGAGCTTTACCATTGCCCTTCTATACTGTAAAGAAAAAAAAATAGTTGTTGCCATTGCGGATACTGTTTTCTTCAAAAAAAAAAAAAACACTGTAGAGTAGAATTGTAAATCAAAAAGCAAATTATTCTTTAGCTCTTCATCTGTAACTAACAAATAAATATATAAAAAGAGTTTCAACAATCAAAAAAAAAAAATTGCGCGACTTTCAGTGAACAGAGAAGTACAGCTTCAATAGGCGCGCGCTGAGGAAAGAGCACACTAATACCACAGCCGCAAGTGCCAGCTACTTCCTACGGGAATACACATTCCTTGAGGTGCGCTGAGTGCTGTACGATCCATTCGAAATGGGCAGGGAACACTCATAATTGCGAAGCCCCGGAAGCACATTGCCAGACACTAGCTGCAGCTGTTCCCACAGCCCATCAACGCTCTGAGCGCCGTCCTTCTTGGAAGATAGGTGGCGCTGCTTGACATTCTTGGCATCTAATATCTGACGCTGCAGCTGCAGCATGCCTTCGCCGCGCCGGAGCGCCGCCGAGATGACCTTCGGTCCGCTCAAGTGCCGCTTGCTCGCATACTCGTTGCGCAGGCGAAACAACAGATCAGGTCTTTCCTCTGGTGTGTGGTAGCGATAGATGAGTTGCAAGAAGCTGCGGTACTGGCGTAAGACGTCATGAGCGCGGTAGGGAAAGTGACGGAACGAAGGCACATCCGTGCCGAGCACCTGAGCGCCGGGGGCATCACGGCGGCCTAAAAATATGCTGCACTGACGCAGCATAAAATGCAAGAACTAGAAAAGATGATAGCTACAGAAAGTGGGTATATATATTTATATATAAGTCACCAGTTAACAATATTTATATTATATATATTATCTATATTCTTATATTATTGTAGATGATATAAGGAATGCAAAAACAAAGGAGCTCCAACAGAAGCTCCTGACTCTCCTCTCCCTCACGATTTATATAAATAGACAGACAGAAAGAGAAAGAGATGGATAGAATCAATAGAAACAAAGACAACAAAAAAAAAGTATGTGTCACAAAACTCATAAGACTGAATAGCAGAGTACAATAGCTAAAAAAAATGAAAAAAAAGCACCTTCACAAAGCTTGAGTCGTACTTTTCATCACTACTAGCCGAACACAGTACAATCTGCTGCGCCAAGCAAATGTACAAAAGCTGCATATCTTCTCAGCTCTTCACCTTTTCTTATTTAAGTGAAATCGTCGACCTGATGATGGTGGCTAAATCTCTCTAATTCACCGCACACACACACACACATTGAGAAAAAAAAAGCGTAGCGATACAAAAAAAAAAAATGCTGCATAAAGATACTTCTATAAAAAAATAAGTAGTAAAGAGAAGGGAAGGTGATATTGTGAAGCACCGTCCAGAGACAATTTCCATGATGTCAAAAATAGGTGTGTAGCAATCCTGTGTTTCTTCAAAAAAGTTCTTTTTTTTTTCATTCTTGCGCACAAACACACACACACAAAAAGAAAAGAACAGAACTCTCTTACTTCTATCTTGGCTACTCAAACCAAAGGACACCATCCTCCGCTTCACCGTCTTCTGACATCTATTAGAAACCTGTGCATTCAACTCTATATAAATATATATGTGTGTGTATATATGAACGCGTCATGTGCGCCATCCATCATCAAGCAGTGCACTTTTTTTTTAGTGTATGGCGCTACAACAGAAACAGAAAGTATTAAAAATCATGTCAGAGGAAAAAAAAGTGGGGAAAAAGGAAATGTAACACAAGTGGAAGAGAAACATGTAATACGGATACACTGCCCCATCTTCAATTACGTTTGTGCTCACATCACTCACAATAGCTGCTATACCGCAGTCAAACTCCGCAGAAACACATCTTCGCATTCTCTGTGCTACCTGCCCCCCCCCCTCTCACCAGCTCTTTCCCTCTTCTCTGTCTATCTCCGTTAAGGTTCTACTCCCTTCTTCGTTGTTCTTCTCCCCCTGCTCTACACACACACACAGAAGCAGCTTACATGCAGCTACCAACACCAAATATAGTTTATCATGAATCTTAAAAAAAAAAAAAAAAAAGGAAGAA
>JASANZ010002206.1:53890-71063 GCA_030849805.1 Sergeia podlipaevii
CCCCCCCCCCTCCCCTCAAAGACATCTGCAAAAACGGTAAATGCAAAGCACAAATTCCATTCGTGAATCAACGACAACGACATTTCATTTCATTCTTTTTTTTTTTTTTCAAAAGAAAAAAAGAAAAAGAAAAAGAGATGACAACTTTTCAAATAAACTGAATAAAATCATCTCCGCCCTCTGGTGCCGTCTCATAAATAAAAGAATCGCCTTGCAGCTGCGACACAGTGTGCTGCAGTAACTCGATTGAAGTACCACCACCCAGGCGGGCGTGCAGCTCGTGCAGCTGAATGGAGCTGCGCTGCTCCCGCTGGAAGCCTCTCAAGGCCTCTACCACCTGCCGGGAAAGCTGCATCGCGCTCGCCTCACTTGCAAACGGGTCAGCCACAGCGCCACCACTGCGGCGGCTAGGCGTTGGATCTTCAGCACGCAAGCGCTGCATCGCAGGCGTCCCCGTAGCGTCTTCGGCACCCGCTTCCTCGCCAGAGCTCCGCCCAGCCGCTGCATCGCTCGCACCGCCGCCCAGAATCGTAACACTTGGACCGTCATTACTAGTGACGGCGGCAGAGCGCTTTCGTCCGAGGGCCTCCTCCAGCGCGTTCTTGTTATCCTCGGCGCGTTGCTGAGTAGCAGCAGACGCGGCGTGCACAGAGGCACGAAGCAACTCCATGGCCGCGTTGACGTCGTCTTCCTCCACCTGAGGAGAGAGGCGCAGTTTGGCGTGGGCAGTGGCAAGACGCACGATGGCCTCCAGGTTACGGGCCGTGATGAAGAAACCGTCCTTGGACTCATCTTGCTGCTCCGCACGCAGCTGCACGTAGTGCTGGCACACCAGTTGCTGCGACGCCTCCGTAAGCAGCGGCGCACCACGCTTTGCGAACTGCACATAAGCACGCAAGAAGTCGATGCTTACAATAGACTCCCCAGTACTGTTGGTAGTCATACGAAAGTCAAGGCCGCTATCAGCTGAAGCACCGGTGGCAGCAGCACCTTCCGCAGCCCCACGCGTCGCACGCTGCGCATTTCGCGCCCACGCCGATTCCTCACTGTCCACTACTGTCTTGGTCACGACGGCGTCAAAGCCGACTGGCTGCGCGGACATGTGGTTGCGCAAGATGTGATTACCGATTCGGCGATTGTACTCCGAAGAGTGCTGGTCTAAAATAATAAAAGTGAGGTCAAAACGTGAAAGCAGAGATTCCGGCAGGCCAACATTAAAAGAAAGACGGTGGCGAACGCTGTAGAAACCGTATATTGGATTGGCCGCCGCGAGAACGCTGCAACGCGCGTTCAGTGAAGCGTGAATGCCCGCCTTCGCGATGGTGACGGTCTGCTGCTCCATTGCCTCGTGCATTGCCACTCGGTCCTGCGCGTCCATCTTGTCAAACTCGTCGATACACAAAATGCCACGATCGGCAAGTACCATCGCACCGGCCGAGAGGCTGCGCTCCCCGGTGTACGGATCAGACGCAATGGCTGCGGTGAGACCAACACCAGAGGAGCCCTTACCCGTCGTAGAGAGCGCGAGTGGTGCCACACCAAGCACGAAGCGGAGCAGCTGGGATTTAGCAGTCGAGGGCTCACCAACGAGAAGAACGTTGATGTCACCACGGATGTGTGAGTTGTGTGCGCGACGCTCCACACCCCCGATCATCATGAGTAAGATTGCGCGCTTCTCATTTGTCATGCCATAAATCGTTGGCGCCACCGCCTTAGCAAGCTCACGCAGCACACCGCTGGGCCCGCCGAGCTGTGTATGCTTCGTCGCAAACGCCATAAGCTGCTCCTCCACCGCCGGAACATGCCGGGCGAACATCATGTGGGCTTGCACGGACACTACGTGATTGACCAAGACTATAGACTGAAAGCTCTTGCTATCCGCGGTGGTGTAGGGCATATAAACCCCCACCAACATGACACGGTCGCCAGGTTTGACGTAGTCAACGAGATCATCGTCAAAGCGAAGTTCCACACTACGAGGCAGTTGTCCAGTAGGTGCGCGCTCCGGAGCCTCCTGAAGCATTGCACACTGAGAGTCCATGAAGGTGGAAAGCCCCAACTCCGTGCGCAGCAAGTGACCCTCCATATCGGTCTTCGGCATCACGTTCACGGTCGGCAGGTGGGAACTATCGATCATGGGAGTCAGCTGGTCGCGAAACTCCTTCTTGGTAAACTTGTTTGTCTCTGAACAGTAGTGAACTGTTTCAATAACACGTGGACGATTGGGGGACTGCCGGGTAACAATACCCTCGAGAGCCACCATAGTGTTAAGATGACGTGCGTACAGCTCACGTGGTGAGAGCACGGAGCCAACAGGACCTTCAAAACCGACGTGCACGGCGCGGGAGCGGTAGTCCACTTTGAGATACTCCGGTTTCTGTCGTAGCACGACATCGTGCAGCGCGAGCTCTAGCAAAGGAATGTACTTCCCGGGTTCTTTTATAATTCCACGCCCAAGTGAGGACGGGCCCCCCGCGTCCATCGCGCCGTCACCGCTGCTGCCTTCTAGCGGCATCGCGGGAACGAAGTCTAGCAGGTCCGCCATGTCCATGAGCAGCCTCGCCTTGTCTGCCACCATCATGGCTTGCACACGTCGGTGGTACCGTTCTTCATAACGCTCACTTTCAAAGAAGTCAGTGAAGTGGCGACGAATAAGGGTCTGCTCCTCAGTAAGGGTGCGGTTTGTGAGCATGATCAAGTTGAAGAAACAACAACAACAAAAAAAAAACAGGTTCACAAGATGCTAAACCACAGACAGTATTAGAAAACAGCTGCAAATATATCACTATCTATAACAATAGTAATAATAATAATAAAAATAAAAACAATAAATGTTTTCTACCACGTAACTTTGAAAAATATAATAATATGTATGTCTGTGAAAGAAATACGGAAAGTATGTGTGTGTCTATATGCAAAAAAACAAAACAAAACAATAAAGAATTCTCAATAATAACAATAAAAAATATATATATTCACTAAGAAACAAAAAAAATTGTGGAAACACAGAGTATCCCTGTGCAAAAGAAAACAATACCTATGGCGATACCCTTCTTTCTCAAAAATATGTTATGATAATAGCAACGTAAGAGAGAGAGAGAGAGAGAGATACAAGATGTTTAAAGGGTGAAGAACTATTAACAAGAAACACGATAGAGCTGTTTGATACGCGTCCTTTTATTCTATATATATATCAAGTACAGCTAGATGACACTCATGTATGCAAAAGTCCTTTTTTTGAAAGTGTTTAAAAATTTACAGTTGCCAACAACTTCAAATAAATTAAAAAGACACGCAACAAACGGCTTTTATACGCAAGCGCATAAACACTCACCAATAGCCACTCTCCTTTTGTTAAGCCATCGCTTCTCTCCGTCGCTTATCCCCGACAGATGCATCACCACTACTAATCACATTGACACGTGAGCCTACTCCTTTATGCGAAGCATCCGCTAGCTCCCGCAGCAGCTTTTCCACTTCTCTGCCCTTCATCTCGAGTAAGTCTGCATCCACGTCCCAGTCCTGCACGAGCTCGGCCTCCATGAGACTAAACGGTGTATTGAGTGTGTGAGTAAGCTCCTCGAACATCTTGGCAACAGCTTGCTCGTTCTCTAGTGCGGCTGCCTGTCTTGCCGCCTCCGCGGCGGCGCGTTGACTTTCCTTCTGCAAGAGAACCTCCTCGGCCCATTCAGCCTCGGCCTGCGCTTGACGCATACGGCGCGCTTCATCTTGGCTGACGCAACCAGCTCCTTCCCCTCTAGCTGCGCGGCGCTCAGCGTCATATGCAGACCGCTTTTCTGTGTCCGTGAGGGTATCGAGAGCGGCTTTGATGACCTCAAAAGCATCCCGAGCCTCCTGAGAAGGGTCCTTGTCAGGGTGGAACAGTAAGGAGAAACGCCGATACGCACGGCGCAGTGCGGTGGTATCTATCGTCAGTTCAGCTGGATCAACGCAGAAAATCTCATAGTAAGAGAGTTGTTGTACGTTTTCTTTCGTAACATGTGGGAAACTGGGGCCACCTCCGCTGCTCCCTGCTAGCAATGAGGCGGCTTCCCTTGCCCCACGGCCAGCACCATCGGACATATAAAAAAGGGGGAAAAAAAAACTAATTCAAATATATGATAAAATATGCGGTTAGAAAGAAAGCAATAATAAAGCAGAAAAAAAAATCACAGAAAGTGAAGATGCGCACTCGAGTGTACTGAATTAAGCGCAAGTTAAAAATCAGTTAGATCTTTCAAACAAACAACAAAAAAAAAAGGAGAGAGAGAGAGAGAGCCTGATGATTGTGTCATGCTCAGCAAGAACACAGTCCCACAGCCATAAAGCGCACTCATTAGATAATCTGAAGCATCTGCTTGCCTCTCTATATATATTTTTTTAATTTTATTAGTTGTGTGTTCTTCTCGCTACTCTATGCAACCCCTCTTATGTAGCGTGATATTTTCGTCATTCATAAAAACGTAAAGCCTGCGCAGTCCGTATCAAAGCAATAACACTCCACAAAATGCGGAGGGGAAAAAAGAGTTAAGTAAGAAAAGAAAAAAAAAGAACCGGTTCGTAGTTTAACTGATAAAGAGAAAGAAAGAACCCAATCACTGGAGCACCGGCGCACACCTCCAGCCTTTTCTTTCTTTAAAAAAAAAAAAATAAGAAAGAAAGTTTAGAATATTAACAGTAACAACAATAACAATGACAAAAAAAAAGACAAACAAACAACTGTGTGATCGCATATGCTAGTGCACTGCCTAACTTCTTCTCCAGCATTAGAAGAGCATAAAAGCTTTTTGCTTCCGAGTTCCTCTAAATTGCAACTCATACACACACACACACACACACACACACACACAAACATACACAAACATACAGAGCGTTCTCGACACGCAGAGATGTAAAACCCGAAGTACCAAGGCATCAATAGTAAAGAAACAAACAAACAAAAAGAAGCAAATATACAAGAAAGAGATAACTCAATAAAACATGTAAAGCAACAAAAACAGCAGCAGCAAAAGGAAAAAGTAACATTGTCAAAAAAAAAAAGGTAACAACAAAGAGCAAAGACACGCAAGTGTAAATATAAAGCATTTTTTTTTTTTGAAAAATAAGAGTGAATAAGCCGCAACAGTTGTAGATTCTTTATCAACTCCCTCCCATCTACAATTCATATATGTGGCTTCTCTAAATTGTTGTTGTATTTCTCCTTTTTTTTTGCAGTAACAGAACATATTTTTTTTGTGTGTGTGTGTCGCTTTTCCCATTATTCCTATGTTGCATAAACACATGCGTTGTAGCAATCCAACCCACCCCCTTTCATGGCATTCAACATGCCACGCACATACACTGAAGTTTGAGAGGAGGGAGAAAGCCCTACGTCCGCCCACTGCGTGAAAGCAAAACTGTGTAGTAATTCAGTATCCTTCTCTTATATCATAATTCTCTCTCCCTCTCTCTTTATTTATTTCTTTCCTTTTTCAATTCTCCCATCAATACAGCCGGAAGTCGTCCTCCTCCAGTTTTGCCCCAGTCAGAAAGGATCGTAGGAGGTCCTCGCGCGTGTCGGCCTTGCTAGAGGGCAGAAGTGAGACAGGAGGCATCAGTGAAGGGCTCGCGCACGGCGCTAGCACTCGGCTTCCTCCACACTCCGTCGAGAGCTGCATATCCCCCATGCGACGCCGCTTCAGTCGCTGCAGAAGCTCTACCTCCTCCTCCTCGCTGCTGACGCTGTCACCATCGCCATCTCGATCCTGCCGCGTGCGGCGGCTGCGCGAGCGCTTTCCTGCCGTCAATGACGCCGATACTGTGGCGCTGTTGTGGTTGTAGTGGTTGCCGCCCCTGCTAACACTGCGTGTCGTCATGGTGGAGGTAGAGGTAGGGAGCAGAAGACTACAGTCAATTCCACCTTCCATCGCCTTCTCAAGTTCACGCATTTCATTGGTGACAGCCGAGGGAGAGAAGACACGCGATGGTGATGAAATCGCGGAGAAGCGCACGGAGGGAGTAGAGAAGGGACTGGGTGAAATCCCACTTAACGGAAGTCCCCGCGTAGCAGTCGTGCTCGCCTTCATGCCAGAAAAACCATCGGTACTGCTAGCTGTGCTTGCGCTCATCGCGGTCGTGGCGACTGTGGCAGGTGTCTTGGCAAGACCACCATGACCAAGGAAGTGGAAGGAGGTCGTCGGATGCCCCGCAAAGGGTGAGGACGCTTCTGCGACGGACTGGTGAATCGGCGATATAAAAAAAGAAGACACGTCTTTAGCACTTCCGTCGCTGCTGTTGTTGTTGCTACTGCCGTTGTGAAGAGGATGGCTTGTACGTGAAGAAGGGTGAGAGAACAGGAGTGGCGGAGAGACGGGCGGAGGTCCCATACAGTGCCGCTGCTGCTGCGCCTTACGTGCAAGGGCCTCTACCTTTGCGGCAAATGAAATCCCATCGGGATCAATTCCGAATTGGTTGAGATTGTCCTCATCATCATCGTCCTTGTCGTTCTCTACGTCCTCCCACTCGTCTTCTCTGTTTTTGCTCTCCTCGTTGATTCTGTCATTGTAAGTCACACTAGCATTAGTGCGACCACTCCTGCTGACAGTGCTCGACAAACACGCGCTATGAGCGCGTATTGCGGAAGCGGTGAGTGCGGAGTTTGTATTAGACGATGTGGCAACAGAAGAAGCACTGCTGCCCTGGAGCTCGCGCGCTGTCGCGGCTGCTGCACGCTGCCTCACTAACGTTTTCTTTTTTAGCTTTTTATTATATATCGCATAAGAACAAGAAGGAGAAGACGCTGGTGAAAAAGTAGAAGTCCCTAGCACAGCAGCCGCCGTCTGTGGGGTCGATCGCCCCGCAGTCCGCACTCTACTCCCGCTTCCAAGCATCGTTGCACCGCCACGACCCACAGACATGGCCGTCATTGAAGAAATGCCCAATGAGCGAGACGGTAAGGGTGAAGGAGGCGGCATAGCAGAAGAAGAAGAAGGCCCATATCCACCGCTGGTGCTGCTGCTGCTGCCTCCAGAGCTCCGTTGAGACTTGAGGCCCGAGACCCCGCCATGCGATTGTTGCTGCTGTATGAGCTGCTGATTTCGTCGATACAGCGTAGGCAAATCATCTTCTTCCTCTTCATCTGCATAGGCGGAGGTGAAAAGCATCATCACTGGCGTCGTCGTCGTCGTGGCAGCTCTAGCGCGACGGCAATGACTACCGGTGCTACGCTTGCTGCTACGCCGACTACTACCAGCATCCGATTTGTTTCGTCCGCCTTTACGTGACTTCTCTGTTTCGTCAAAGTCGAACACGATTGTGGTTGTGACCCCATCTGGGGCCGTGTCCTCGATCACCCACTCATAGGCAGACATAAAGTGACAACAAAGCAAATATCCTTCGTACACACACAAAATAAGTAAAAAAAAAAAATGCAAATAGAAGGTATTTTATCTATATATGTCTGCTACTTTTACCAATTGTTAAAAAAAAAAACACCAATATTTTACTGTCCGCTCACCCCGCTTCCCCCTCCTCCCTGGAACCTGAGTCAACGATAGTTGCTTTGTCCCTTCGTATCTCACGTGTGTGTGTGTGCTCTCTCTCTAATTATTAACTAACAGATACAAAAAAAAGAAATTAAGATGAAGATAATGTAACTAAAAAGAAAACATATTATATTGATAATTTTTAAAAAAACAAAAAAAAATGAGAGAGGAAAAAAAAAAAGGAATATTACCAAGCAATCACAAGCGTTATTGATAATTTAGAAGAAATGCAACACACTTGTCAAACGAGGTAACTAGGTGCACAGACTGCATAACAGATCTCACGAGCAGAATAAATACACCAAAAAGTGAGTACAATTTTACTTGAGTTTTTGTTGTTGTTGTTGTTGTTGAAGAGACGATTGGCAACGTTTCCTTTTTTATTTCTTTTCCAAAATTTCGTCAAGATAATAACAAGAAGAACAAGGATATAGGCTGTACTATTCGCAAGAACAAATCAGATTACACAAAAAGGGAAAAAAAAGCTCAAACAGCATTTACCTCTCGTTTTCTTTAGCAATCCGAATCCTGGACCTCTGAAATACACACTGAAGCACGCTCTATCAAGCAGATAAAGGAAGAAACTGTTGTTTGCTGCTGCAGACCCTTCAGCAGGGAATGTGCCGCTAGCCCTAAAATGGCAAAACGCCCAATGCTTCACCAACAATCACACGCGCCTCTGGTCAGCTATCCCTGTCCGCTTTCAACTTTCACTATACAGGACCTGATGGGGAAGGAAAAGTAGAGGAGCTCGTAAAACTACCCGCTGCGCGCGTTGCCGCTTCAACATCCACATACGTTCCCGGTGACGAAGGGTCCTGCTGTGTGGCTAGAACAGGTGGAGCAGTAATCGATACAGTGCCATCAGACTCGTTACTAGTCGCAAGAGCTGGCGGCGCTTCTGCTGAAGCAGCAGCGGCACTCCCAGCACTCTCACTCAACAAGAAATCAACCCACATGGCCGCCAGACTGCTCTTCTTCATTCCAGATGTAGAAACAGAAGATGATAGCGATGGCTTTGATGGAGCTACTGAGGATGTATTGCTACCCCTGTTGCGCCACGCAAATAAGCGTCCCTTGCGTTCCTGCGGCAAGCTCGGATTCAGTGGCCCTGGTAGCAAACCAACACGCTCCTGCATCTCCTCGTCCCAATCCAACAATCCGCTGAGTACTTTCAGAATATCATTCATCTCCTTCTTCTGTCCTATCAAGGCGTGCACGTAGTTGGCTATCAGATGAGAAATGACGCTCTTATCGATGCTGCTTTCACCATTGAGCTGCTTCGCGGTTTTCTCCAGCATCCCGCGCAGCTCCGCCAGCTTCTGATGAAGCGCAGTCAGCTCAATATTCTTGCGTGCCAGTTCATTTGAATGTGCCACACGCATTGACTCCGCCGTCTTCGCGTACTCTGCGCGTATCGTGCTGGTGTCGGCGAGCTGAGCTTTAAGATCGTCAATTTCGCACTGCATGCTCATCGTAAGCTCCTCTACATCACGGCTCTTGTGCTCCTTGAAGTCCTCCAGGACCTGCTGTAAATTTCTTACGCTGCGTTGCGCCATAAGCAGCTCGTCTTCGCGCTCCTGCAGAGCCACCGTGAGCTCGCTGATCTCTCTCTGCAGCACTGATGCTGCGGCCTCCTGCCCAACCGCACCAGTTGCAGTTTCCCGCAGTCGATCCGCCCATGTCTCACGCTCCTCTTGAAGTGTCTGTAGTGCATTGGTCGAGGCAGTAAGCTCCAGGTGAAGACCTTGCATGCGTTCCTCGCTGGTGTGCAGTTGGCGTTGCATGGTATGCATCGCATCATCTTTTAGAGAGAGTTCCTCGCGTAGAGAGCCAATGGTCTTCCACGCATCTGCAACCTGCTGATTCAGCGTTTCGTTGACATCGCTGGCCTGCGTATAGGTCTTCTCCCACTCAAGCTGCACACGAGCAGCGCGCTTGCACTCAGACGCCATTCGGGTGAACTCTTCAGTAAAAACGGAGATAAGGCGTGGAAAGCTAAGTTCATCCTCACCATGCCTATCCAGTTCCCTAATGATGTCAGCATCGCTGCGAGTAAGACACTCCATCACTGTATGATGCATCTGAGTGATAAGATCATCGTACTGGTGCAGCTGCTGCTTCATTGATGCGCTCTCACGTGCAACTTCGGCAGCGGAGCGGGCGTCACCGGAAGATCTAGCGGCTGCAGCGGCAACCGCCGTCTCCGTCTCACGTTTCCACCTCTGACGCGCGTCCTCGTGCTCCTGCATAGCGGCGGCAAGCCTCTCCTGAAGTAAAACAATCTGCTTCTCTGCGTCAAGCAGTTTTGAGTTCACTTCGGCAAGCGTGCCGTGAAGCTTGTCTCGTTCCATAAGAACCGCACCGCGCTCGGCGGATACCGCACTGAGAGTTTCTGTGCTCTTCTGCAACTGCTTCTTTATCTCCTCCAAAGCCGCCTCTTGTGCATGTGAAGGCGCTGGAGTAGCAGTTTCTTCCTGATACTGCTGTTGCTGCTGCTGCGCCATCTCCTCTTTCTCCTCTTGACGCTTCGTAATGCTCGCACAAATCGTCTCCAAGGCCTCCTTCGTAACAGCACTAAGTTGTTCAAACCACTGCTGCGTGAGTGTGTCACTGGCGGCGAGATGCTTCATCACTTGACCCTCTACCTGCTGCTGCCACATCTGCTGTTGCTGTGATGCATCGCGTGTAATTGAATCCAGCTCTTCTCGTTCTGTTGCCGTCATTGTCTTTGCCTCCTCGACTTCCCTTCGCAATGCGTCCATCTGCGCCTGATGTGCACGACGCTCAGCTTCCACTGCTTCTTGCAGGCGCAAACACTCAGTACTCGCTTGGTTCAGCTGAGACTGCACTTGGTCATAAAGAATGACATCCACGGTAGCGGTGGAAAGATTGTTCTGTTCTGCTGCAAGAGCCTGAAATTGTTGATCCTTCTCTGCAACTGCCGCACGCAACGCCTCGTATTCTTCCTTGCTGACATTTCCAGAAGTATTCTGCTGGGGCGCGGTCGCCTCATGTTGTTGAGTTTCGCTAAGTTCCTCTTTCAGTTTGTCCATCTCCTTCAAGATATCATTATTAAAATCCTTCAGCTGCCTACACTCGTGTCCTAAGGCTTCACAGCGCTTTTCTATTTCAAGCTTCGCCTGCGCAGCAACTGCGAGCTGTTTCTCAAGCTCCGCAAACTTCGCTCTAGAGCTGTTATTGTTAATCTCCTCCTCCTCTCTGTTGAGCTGCTGCCTCTCCAGATACTTCTTCATCTCCTGCTGCAGGTGATCAATGCGCTCATGTAGTGAACGTATCTCTTTCTCCTTGGCTGCCTCGATCATCGCCGTCGCTTCCTCCGCCGCATGTGCCGCCTCGCTGACGACCCTCTGCTCGTAAAACTTCACGGTGTTCTCATGTGCTGCGCGAACCTCTGCTTGATACGCCTCCACCTGCTGTCCCATCACATCCTTTTCTCGTCGAGCCTGTGTGAGCTGCTGCTGCAGCTGTGCCACTTCTGCGTTTTTGTTTTGCAATAGTGTCGACCCGAGCTGCGGTGGACTCGTAAGAGGAGACACCGATGTGGACGGCGGTGCTGGCGGGGCCTCATTCGCCCCTGATCCCGTTTTAGGAGTTTCTACTGCTTCCGCTGTCGATGAAGCGATGTTCGGCGTCGTTGACGTGAACATCAGAGCTCCATGTCCATACCGTGCTGCTATAGGGGAGGAAGAAGACGTCACAGGATGTGCGCTACTAGTCTGCTGATGCGCTTGATCGCGTCGCTCTGGTGACATGTAGCCCTGTGAGCGAGCAACTGGGGGTCTAAGACCAGATGCAATGGCGGAACTAGAAGAAGAAGATGTCTGCATGCCTTTCCCACCTGCTGCGTAGAGATTGCTACTTCCACCCCTTGTAGATGGAGCGATATGCTGGGAGGGAGTGATCGGTAACGACGAA
Organism: Sergeia podlipaevii; assembly: GCA_030849805.1. Classification (NCBI taxonomy): domain Eukaryota; phylum Euglenozoa; class Kinetoplastea; order Trypanosomatida; family Trypanosomatidae; genus Sergeia; species Sergeia podlipaevii. The sequence continues at coordinate 65,353 of JASANZ010002206.1, forward strand.
TGCGCTTCTGATGATGAGTAGAAGTATCCTTCATTCCGGGAAAGAGAAGTGCCATCTCCCGCCCTAACAGGGGTAAACTCCTGTGCTAAATGCCTAGAGACAGGAGGGTATTGGCCCGTTCCGTGCAATGATAACTGTTGTTGTTGCTGCCCCATGCGGTCAGCACCACCAGAGGTGGTCTGTACGTCCTCCTCGCTTTCTTCATCATCAATGGGTGGGGCAGTGATATCGTCGGCGAGGTCCTTCAGCTTCTTGGTGAGCCCGCTCCACATTGATAAAACGAAAAGGGATGGGAGGGGGATACACAATAGTAACCAACAGCACCACAATCCAAAGCAGCAAAAAAAAAAAACCACGATCAACACCAACAACAAATAGTAATAATGCACTGCTATAAACTGCTTTTGTAAAAAACTATATATATAAATATAATAGGCTTATACAATATAATGACTGCAGCAAATATGTGTGTGCTGTGACCTGTTTGCTAGCTATATATATATGTATGTGGTAAGATAACGCAATTCAAAAAGAAAAACAGAAAAGGAGACGATCAAAGAGAAATTTTAATATAGATAGATAGATAGAGAGAGAGATAACAATAAAGGACGCACAACGTTCACTGTAAAGGACGAGTAACATTATCGTTACCCTGCAAAAAAACAAAAAAGAAGAAGAAGAAGAAGATACCAAGACGATACACAGCGATTGCCTGCAATATAGAATTTTGTAAATATATAGAATAGTCTGTGAGCTCACATTGATAGACAACTTGCAGTCAACGCATAAAAAATGCGTATGTACTTTTTCATGCTTGGTTGTTTCAAGCGCACAAACACACACACAAAAAAAAAAAAAAACCGCGCCACTGGCTAATTTGTTGTTCATGTTAGGCCAGCATATACACAAGCTCGCACACGACCGCGTCTCCCTCTGCCCCTTACCAGTTGCTTTCTTTACGCTTTCAATCCTGAATTCTCCCCCTCACTTTCCTTCAGAAAGAAAGAAGAAGAGATATCTACTTGCTATCCACAAAGCTATCGGCAATCAACATGGACCCTCGGCTCCCTTGCGATCCAAGGCGACCCCCCACGGACTTCCCCCCTCGTCGTTGAGTGCCTGAGTTCTGCGAGTGAAGTGCGCTGACCGGCCCAAAGAACTCTCTAGGAATACCTGTCGCGGTATATCCATGCGGCACCGTCACCCGCCGAGGGCATTGTGCAGGCTCATGGCGCACTTGATGACTCGGCAATCTACAGATCGGGCAATGCGTGCTGGGATGAAGTCCCTCTGGCGCACGCGGGCACTGCTGGTAAAGATGGCCGTGTTGCCCGCAGTGAATGCAGAATAGCTTCGCCGACTCCGCGCGCATGCGGGCACGGTCTACAACAACACTTCTACCTTCGTCTGCATTGCTACCAGTGGCAAACCCAGAGGCTCTAAACGGTGCTTTACTTGTAGCCAAGTGCTGAATGGTATCATCTCCGCTCTCGCTCGCCGAAGGTGTGGAAAGTTTCGGGCACTCCGTGATATGATGGCGACCACCACAGTACGCACAGCGAATAGCACGACGATGCAGAGCGGGCTTGCGGCTCTCAGTGCGCCTCACGTGTGGGTTGCTCATCGGCATCGTCACTGCCTTGTTTGGGACCGCTACAAGACCTCCCTTCTCACCAAATCCACTAAAATCCCCTACGCTGCCGCCGCTGCCACCACCGATCCCCCTCGAGGCAACATGGCCAATGGCCTCTGCCGCTGCGCGCTCTTGACGTGCAAGCTTCCGTGCGCTATCCTGCTCTACAAGCGCAGCCTCCACGTCGCCTACAGAAACCAGAAGTTCCGCGACTGTTATGTCTACGCCGGTACTCTTAACCTCCTCCTCTACTTGCTTTGATAGTCGTAGTTGCTGAATACTCGAAGGTGGTGATGCTCCAGAGTGTTGATGCTGCATAGAGACTGGAATCATCTCGTCTGTTGCACGCAGATCACAAACGTGCCAGGTATGATGCGCGCCACCGCATCTCGCACACGACAACTCACTGAGTTCCTCTGCACGAACAAAAATACTCACAGGTTCAATTCTACTCACATCATCGGCGGAAACAGTTTCCGTACTGGAGCCTGTACGCGGTGGCTGGCCTCGTGATGCACGTGCGTGCTTGACAGATTTGGAGTCACTGCCGTCATCCGCTCTGCCGCTCACCCACTCCTCCAGCTGTCGTGGAGGAGGAAACAAACTCCCAAGCAATGCGTCATCTTCACTTCTACTAGTGGCACGGTGTTTCTCACCTTGAAGGGCTACTTTGGTCGTGCCCTTGTGCACATTCCATGGCGGCGATTGATCATGTTTCGTCATCCAAGTTGTAAACAGATCGTGATGCGCAGCGGGCACAGCAGTCAGCTCCAGCGCATCACGTAGCATCGTTTCTTGATATGGGCTCGCTACTTTACCTGCTGCCAGCAGCGCACATGCATAAGATAAGCAAACGTCCACGACACCATCACTGTGTCCAATAGAGACAGATTCCCCTGGACGAACGTTGAACCCGCAAGGAAGAACCAGAGAGCAGGTGCCTGTACCATCAGTGGCGAGGCTCTTGGTGATGAAGTGCATCCCCTCTTCGACCTGGCGCCTCGCGCCACGACTTGCGGCACTTCCTTCCTCGTCCTCCTCAAGAGCATCGTTGCTGCCGCCGTGTTGACTGCGAGCTGCCAAGTACTGCAGCGCGTGTATGTTTGGTTTGTAAGATGGATCAGGAAAGGACAGCCCTGTACACTCCACACCTGACCCCATCGTCAGCGCCAAAGCAGCTGCGTATGCTGCCTCTGCACTCACTTCTTCGCCCTCATGGGTAATAACTGGGCATCGGTGAAGTCTGCTCAACGTGCGAAACAACAGTCGTCTCCATGGGTTTCTGCTATAATCCATGCCAAGAGTCGCTGCCTTGCGGGTAATGCACTCGTAGTACTCGCTATGTACATCGCGGCGGTCTTCAAGTGATTGAGCAATACCACCACCTGCGTAAGAAGAAATAGAAGAAGTGGCGCCGAGCTGCTTCAAGGCCTCCGCGTCTGCTAGGTCCAAGGGCTGATAGAACAAAGGCGAGGCAATCAACTCTTCTGCGGTGGCAGAGCGTAGTCTGTGCTGAGCTCCCACAGGTAGATCCGCCAGCAGTGCAGGGGGTGCGCTACGGATTTGCGCTGCCACCGCTTCTAGAGTACGGGCAAGGTGCGTGTCATGAACGTAGTCATTGACCACGTAGAAGCCTTGAGCAGCGAAAAGCGCCTGCACTTCCTCTGAAGTCACGTCGCGTCCGCTCACTTCATACAGTGCAGTGTCATTACCGTCCATGGAGGAGACAGAAATGAGTTCATAAGCAACCTCCACGTACCGGCCCAGAGGCATTTTGATGAGAGGAGCGGACGCGGAGGCATGTGAAGTTCGCTTTGCCCGCCGCGCAAGAGCAGTAGTGTCGGCTGACACGCACAGCACTCCATCTGGTGAGAGCCACGGGTGCTGTGTTAGAGATTTCTGGCTCTTCTCGTCGTCTGTCTCGCATGCTGGACGCGTGCCGTCCCTCTTCATTGACTTTGATATCACTTTGTGTGAAGAAAGTGTGGAAACAGGGGACATAAAGAGAGAACTAAGCCGCCTCTGCCTGGCTAGTTCCTCCTCACAGACGCTCGGTAAAGGAACAGAGGTGCGCACATACGCACGGACTCGACCGTGGCGGCGCAGTAGTCCTCTGTGATTGTCAATAAAAGCTCCTCCACTTATAAAAGGGTTCTGAGTGCTGCTCACGACCGATGGTACAGAGCCATCCTCGCCTCGAATGCAAATACCGCCATAACTATCCCCACCGGTACTCGCATCAGCATTGGAGTGAGCTATATGCAGTGCGCGCTCCTTGGCACGTAAGTGGTCTTGCAGATACAGATTACTAAAGGCAAGACGCGCGCTCCTCTCTTGCATCTCTTCGTGCGCGCGCACAAGGCTGCGTCTTGCGTTGTGTGCCACACCAGGTGGAAGACGACAGAGCACACGGTAGGTGCTCCGCACAAGTCCTATCCGCGCCGCATTACGAAGCACAAACGCATCTGCCTGTGTGCGTGCGATCACTGTCACACCCTTCTTTCGTGCTGTCCATTGATTCATGGCGCCAGCTGTGCAGCGGATGTGACGACACCGCAAAACCTGCGGAGGAGCAAGTGGAAAGGCAATATAAGGGGTGCTTCCTGGTAGCATAAGATCCGTTGCACGAGTAAGTAGTGAGTCGCTCGCGTCCTCCGGTGCTGGCGGGGATGAAGCGGTGAGCGAGGCATGGCGCCCAGCATACCCAGCAGCTCCACCAGTGTGAATCGCAAACAGTCCACGCCCATCTTGCGCTGCCTCCACTTGAGAACGGGCAAAGTAAGGCAGGCCGCTAGGCTTGTACACGGCGATAACACGTGAAGAGTCATTCTCTTCGCTCGCGAGTCGCACAGAAGCGGAAGCGCTGCTGCTGCTGCTGCCAGTAAGCGTGGGAGAGCACCAGCGAGACTGCACAAGCCGCAGCGGCAGCGGTGCTCGCGCAGTCATTTTTGTTTCCCTCGCAAACAAACTAACAAAAAAAAAACTAGATTAAAAAAAAATATTACGTGCTAATTATGTGAGTAAGACCAATTGGTCTCGAGAAGAGATAATAGTAGTAGTTGGCAAAAAAAAAGGCCTCTGCGGACCCCTTGTTTAATGTGAAAACAAGATAACATCAAAAAAAAAAAAGAGAAGAAAAAAGGTGATCATAATGGGTGATAACTCAATAGCAAAGCGCATTTGCAAAAAAAAAACAAAAAAAAATCGCTAGCACAAACTTCTTTTCCTGTACTCAAATGTTTCAAAAGGTAAAAAAAAAAAAGAAACTATTCGTGATTATTTATTTATATAAGCATGTCCATACAGCGTATCTGCGGTGCACTTTTAGTGTCCCTTTCGTCTCCTTCTGCAAGAATTTCGACTGGTATAACATAACAAACAGACACCATGCATGGGAGCACTAATTGTAATAAAAATGAATAAATTCGTATACACGAGAGAACACACAGACAAAAATCCAAACTCACTTTTTTTTTTAAAAAAAAAAGGCGAAAATAATATATATTTTTCTATGGTATTCGAGTTGCAAAACAAGATCGTACACGTCAGCCTAGATATATATTCATCGTAGAAAGATAAAGATGCTTTCGGCCTCTTTAAAATGATTGAAAAATGAATGACAACAAGTATAGATAACTCAACAGCCAAAAGTCTGTATATATATATGTGTGTGTGTGCAAGGTAAACGATAGAAGTAAAAAATAATAGAAATAAAAGAAAAAAAATTGCCCTACGCAGTTTTTGCTTCCTCTCGCTATGCATAGTAGTAATAATAATAATAATAATAATAAAACTGTCAATCTCATGAAGTTTCTACCATACGAAAACAATTAAAAAGAGATCTTTAATATATATATATATATATTTATTTATTTATTTAAAAGCGTTGGTACGCTTCAAACCCGGCACATCCGCGTACGCAAAGGTGCACGCATACACGTGAACTATCAGATGTGGTTCAGCGTACTCGTGATGGCACTGTACACCACTGTGTCAACAATTGGTAAACTCCTTCTCTGAAGTAGCTTTATCGCCTCCTGCGCAGCCACAGAACCGATCACTGCACTGACCGATGCCA
>JASANZ010002207.1:0-71197 GCA_030849805.1 Sergeia podlipaevii
CAGCGCTCTGACAGGGAGAATATATATAAAAATCTGAGCCAGTGGTACTGCTGTCAGGTATGTCCCCAATCACTGTCCGCGAGGTACACACCTTCAGCTTTACTATGTACAACCATTGTTGTGTATTTGCTTAATCGTCACTGGGGAGGTGAATAAGCAGGTAGCACACTGCGGAAAGCGTGAAAGAAGGCAAACAAACATCAACGCAAAGAAAAAAAAAAACAGACAGCGAGAGGGGGAGGGGGAGGGCAATGAAAGAAGAAGAAATGGAAGTTTTTTTTTTTTTTTTTGACAATTCAAGAGGCTCTCCACTGCCAATATGTACATGTAAAGAATTTCAAGCATAAATAATGTTTATAAATGATTACTAGCAATAGCAAATATGGGAGAGAGAGAGAAAAGAAAAAAAAAGCGCAAATATAAGTGTCCCACATCCCAAACACACATCAATATCATTTTTTTTTTTTTTTTAAAGGTAAGAATAGAAGTAGTGATTTCCATTTTATTAAACGCCACTTTTTTTTTTCGCAGAATTCAAAGAGAAGATGTTTCCATTATTCTTTTTTTTTTTCCGTAAAGTGACTGCACTTGGTATCCACTCTGCCACAAACTATTTGAATAATAGAAGTGACACAAAAGAAAAGAAGAGATAAAAAAAGTGCCGCTGGGAGTGTAGGCAAAAAGAAAGGAAAAACAAAAAAAACATCCACGACATCAGTTCTTTCTCTCTCTCTCTCTCCCTCTTGATTTCTTCTCACTATACATAAACCCATCCATAGCTATCAGTTCATAAATGAAAACGGGAGAAGAAAAAGAAAAAGAGGAGAGAGCAAGTCCAGGCAAATGCAAAAAAATAAAGCATCACATACAGAAGCAGGACCATATATCAAATGAACGAAACAATCCACACACACACACACACACACTAGACAGTTGTTTTACATTAGCCACAGGTCCCTCCCTTCCTCCCTCTCTCCACATGCTCACACACCACCTGGACGAGTCATCTCTTGAAATAGCGCCTCGCTCTGACGAAGAAGGTCATCCACACTACTGCCCTCTTTCCCCTCTACGCCTTTCGACCAAGTGTTTGCATCTTCAGCGCTGGAGGTGCCGCTTGCTCGAAGATTGTTTTGATAATAGTAATGATGGTGGTGACGATGGGGTGTGAGGCTTGCTGCTGCACCCCCACTGTGCTGTGGTGATGAAGAAGCATACGGCGGAAGGACTGGCCACTGCGGTACGTCGGGATCGGAGCTGAATAGTGTGGTGCTCATCGGGGGACAGCGCCTTGTGCTTCCGTCTGTCCCCATGACTGCCGCGATTGCTGCTGCTGCACTCCTACAATGACTTTGCGGCACAGCTGCCGCCGCCGCCCCTTCTGCTGTACTGCGCGATGTCGCAAGGCTGCTGCCCCCTCTGGCCGTGCGGCTCATAGCGCGTAAGGGAGGAGAGGAGGTGGGTGATGGCGGTGGATGCGCACTTTGCCGACTGCTTCTGCTTCTACTCATGAGATCTTCGTCCGTCGCAGAAGCATACCGCTCTATGCTGTAGCTGCCCGCACTGCTACCTCTGCTAGCGTTTCTACCTCCCGCCAGAACCGAGGAGTTCTTACTCTTCTTAATCGCGCTCGGTGAGCGCGATCTCACCGGCACTGCCACGGGCTCTGAGCGATGATTCTTGGGTTTCGCCTCCGCTAAAAAGTACCGATACGCGTCCTTCGCCATCACATCCCCTTTGCTGCGCACATAGAATGCTTCTGTGAGCTGGGTATGAGAGAGCTTTGGCACCCCTTCCGTATTCAATTCTCGCGTCAAAGGCTTGTTGGTGGTACTGCCATGTCGAAGACTACTGTTACTGTCACCTCCACCATGAATGGTGGAGGAGGTCTGCGGCGACAGCGGTGGAGGACCAGAGGAAGAGGAGAAGGAAGGAAAGGGTGGGGAGGCCCCCGAGACGACAGCGCCACGGAGCGCGGGGTAGGACGATAGCGAGGCGGCACGCTTCCCGCTGGTGTCGCTAGGCATTGGTTCCCATGTTAAGGAGGCCAATCCACCACCACTACCACTGGCGGTAGTGCTAGCACTCACACAACACCCAAAGACACTACCGCGCCGGTGTAGAGGAGGAGGAGGAGGAGGAGCGGCGAAACTTCCACTACCCCGTCCACCACCGCTATTTCGGCTTGTTCCGGAGCCTAAATCCTGCGCGGTGGCGACCATTGCTTGTGCAAGCGTCGCATCATATACCACTTTCGATCGTGTAGAGTCACGCACGAGAGGGTCTATCACCGTAGCAATAAGAGACACACAAGGCAGTTGCTGTCGCTGCTGTAGGCGCCGTTGTGGGCTCAGAATTTCAGGAGGTGAGGCTGACAGCGGACCTGTGAAGTCCCCTGCATCTGGCTCTGTTTCACTAGGTATTACATGACCAAGGAAGCCTTCGTAGTAGACCCCCGACGTACGCCCCGAGGCAGCACCAAGAGTCGGAATAGAGAACGCCTGACTGCTAGACAGGCGCCTACCACCACCACTACCACTACCGACGTATGAGGAGCGGCGCCGACGCTCCGACAGGAGGAAGCCGCGTACGTCGGTGAGAGCTGGTGTACTGCCATCTCCTCTACTTTCGCCAATTTTCATCATGTTGCCTGTCCAGCTGCCGCCGGTACTGTGGCGGCGTTCAGGAGAGGGGGAATGCGTGTCTACACTATCCTTCTTCATGTCTCTCTCGCTTTTCTATCCGGAACAAATATGCAATTAGAATATGGCTCTCCCACCCAAATATATATGTAATCTGGGGTACTATATATATATATCTGTTCTTAAATAATAATAATAATAATGATAACGAGTGCTCTAACACCTCTACACAACACCTTTCCGAACACTTCAAATAGATAAACAATCAAATGATGGAGTAAGAAAGGAAGGTGAACGCGGGGAATAGCAAAGAATAACTAAATTATGATAATAATTAGCTTTCACTATGAAAGTAGCTAACAAGCCCTTCTCTACAATATGCTGAAGGAGGAAAAAAGCACCAAGGCAAAGAGGCAAAAAACAAAAAAACAAAAAAAAAAGCAACAAAAGCACTCCAAACTAGTTGTCGTAATATATATCTACTGTATGTGTACCTGCACATTAAAGACAGAAAAAAAAGTGCGGAAAGGAATAGAGAGAATGAAAAATGAAAAACACATATAGACCACTGGCGCTTCTCCTCAAGGCATGCTACGTTGAATTTCCTTTTTCTCTAGATGTACATGAGAGTGTGCACGCGCATAGTACATCATACGTATGTACATATTTGAAAAAAAAAAAAAAAACACGATATGATTTTTTTTTTTTTTTTAGAGAAGGTACTTTATTGCTTAAATCTTTTGATGCAAGATGTATAGATGGATAGGAGTAACTGCGTGCACAGTCATCGATATGGAGGAGAGTGAGAACAGCAAACAAACCGGAACTGAAGAAGATAAAAAAAAAAAGAAGGAAGGAAGGAGAAAATAATATGTTTTGTATCAGTTGCATATGTGAACTGATCACAGTGAAAGCCCCCCTTTTTTCTCTCTTTCTTGTTCTCGTCAACTCCCCTTCTTCTTATCTTTCTCCCTCTCCCTTTCCCTGTGGGCGTGTGTGCCGGTCAAACTTGGCCCACTTGTACTAGGTACTGATGCCGCTGCTCTAGGATACAAACACCATGGAGGGCAGCACTGCTGGTACTGCGACCTTCTCTTCCAGCACCACCCCTGCCTTCACCAGCCGCTGCGTATTCTTATAAGTGTTCTTGCCGCCCTGCACCACCCTCAAGTACGGGGCATGTGCGAGCGGTGCAAGGTCGGTCACAGCAGTCCCTTGCAACGCTAGCATCTCCAAGAAGGGCACGTTCACCACGTGCTGTAGTGATGTGTTCGTGAGCCGTGTGTCGGCCAAGGAAAGCACACGCAAGGCCTGAAAAAGTTTCAGACCCTGCATAGAGGTAACACTCTGGCAGCCATTGAGCACAAGCATCTGCACCCGAGTGCAGTGCTGAGCAAGAAACTGAAGGTCACTGGTCGTGATGCTGGTACTGGCTACACTGAGGCGTACAAGACTGGGGAAGCCTTTGAGAGATGCAAAGTCTTTCAAGTGAGTGCACCCATTCAGCATTAGTGTGCGCAGCGCTCCTATTGCACCCTCACCCCCAGCGAGAGAGCGGAGGCTGTCGCTGCTCACATCGGTGCCCGACAGGTCGGCAGACTCCAAAGTCGTGGCGGCAGCTGAAGCAGAGACACGAACTTCTGTGACTCCGGGACACCCAGCAACGCATAAGATACGAAGATGACTACACTCAGCAAGGTCTACAGCATCTGTGATGGACGCACAGTGTCCCGCCTGCAGCTCCTCTAGTGCTGCCAAAGCTGCAAGCGCGGTGACGTCTGTGAGCGCTGAGCACCCCGTCAAGAGCAGGCGACGCAGAGAGGAGCCGCAGGGTTGCAGGCCGTCGAGGCTCGTGAGCGCCACGCAGCCCTGTAGATCCAGCTGCGCGAGACGCAAGAGGTGATGACCAGGGTTCTTCAAGATAGCCAGGCTAGTGATGCGAGGGCAGCGGGATAGGGATAGACGCTCAAGCTGCGAGCATTTCCCGATACTCATGACGGCACGTGTGTTAAGCGCAGGAAGGGCATACGCCTGTAGTACACGCAGGGTACTTTGAACCGTGTAGAGCGCTATCAGATCCGTAATTGCACTTGCCTCGCCAATGTTCAACAGCTGAAGACCCCCTTCTTGCGCAGTCGACGGCTTCGCAGATGATGCCACTTCTTCCTTGCCAGTAGTTGGAGGAGTAGTAGTAGTAGTTGCAGTCAGCAATGCTAAAAGGACCGTGTCTGTGATATCTGTCGCAGGAAGAAGAAGCCCACGCAGCCCTGACAGAGTGCCGGGCATGAGCGCTGACTGCATCGCATCCATCGCAAGTTCCTCCGTGAAGCCATTGCAGGTCGACAGGTTGACAACTTTTGCTGTCACCGCGGCCTGCACCACAACATCCCAAAGAAGTGCGTTCATGTGATAGTTGATAAGGCGGATGCCCTCGAGTCCGATGGTACACGGCAGCGATGTGAGCAGACTGACAGCGTTGAAGATGGAGAGAGCAGTATACACACTCGCACGTTGTGCGGCAGCTGTCTGCTGCTGCTGCTGCTGCTGTCCATCAACAGCAACCTGGCGGGTGTTGTGGTTGGTGACATCACGCAGGAACAGCTCCACGCCTGCAGCAGCAGCAGCACTAACGGTACCCACTTCCTTCTTCTCTTCCTCCTCTTTCAGTGCTGATTGCAGCGCTAGCACAGTGCGCTCGCGCCGGATAAACCACCACCGCATATGCGGAAGATATTCCTCCACAATAGAGGCTGGTGCGGCCGTCACCACTAGCTGCTGGTGCTTACCCGCTGTACTCCCACTGCTCGTATGAAGGAGCCCAAGTTCGACGGCATCAGAGATGGTGCATGTCTCCTCCTTGATCGCTAAACACCCCCGGCATGCACGAGTTTCTTCTGAGAAGAAAAAGAGACTCCAGCCGACGCTGGAGCACTCCGAGGCAATGCGAGTGCGTGGGTGGGCGGCTGTAAAGGCCATAGGCATGTAGCCTACATGATTAGCGGTGGTGTAGCGTGTCTCCGGGTTAAACTCACATAGTAGCCTCAGAGCATTTTGAGAGACTGGCCGCCTAGGACGCGCAGTTTCACCAGCCATTTTCTTCTTCTTTTATAATAAAAAGGCGAGTAATAAAATGAAAAAAGAGAATAGCAAAGTGCAATGGCGCTAAGTGTGCTCCTCGTCTCTATATGGAAGTAAGTGACTATGTTATTGTGAATGATGAACCAAGATTCAATTGACAAATAGAAAAAAGAAGCAGCTTCCTCAAGCTCTAAACAAAGACAATACATAAAAAAATGGCAAATACAACAAGAGAGAAAGAGAGATTTTTTTTTTTTTAAAGATAGCTTTCATTTTGTTTTCCCGCGTGCAACAGCGAATCTCTAGTGGGGCATCATCATCTTATATCCAGCCTTCAAAAAAAAATAAAAAAATAAGTAAATACATGCACATGTAGTAGTGCGCATATAATGCATTTTCTTTAAATATATAATAATAATAATAATAATAGCAATAAAAATAACAATGATAATATTAATAATAGTTGTCCTGTTTGGTATGTACACATGCTTATGCAATTGATATAATAAAAAATAATAATAATAAAAAACATAATAAAAATAGTGATGATTTAATGTAAGTGAGTGTGAGCCTTCACACTTGAATATCTATGATGTATATCTATCTGAATCTAGTGATCTGTATTTTACATCTGGGCTTTCTATAATATTTATGTTATACAAGTCATGCGTACGTGCATTTCATACAAGTTGAGTATTTCTTTCTTTCTTTTTTTTTTTTTTTTTTTTGAAAAAAATGAATAGCAGGGCTGCCGCCATTTACAAGCGATAATCGTGCATCTGTGAGTGATAAAAAAAAGAAAATAGAAGGAAAAGTGACGTATGTAGAAAGAGGCACTTGCGCTGCTTAAGAGCAGCGGGGACTACCATGAATGATAAAGAAGATAAAATAAATAAATATATATAAATAAAGCAGATTAATAAAAAAAAAAAATCGAACGAAAAAGACGAAGGCCGGGGGGAGGGGCAAGTTATTTCAAGAAACAAATAAATGCACAAATAAAAAACTATCCCCTTCTTTTCGTCAAAGAAATTATTTTCCTTCGTCATGAAGCACTGCCCAGCCTACCCAATCAGACTGCGATTGAGTCGTGTCGATAGCAGCGCAGTCGAGTACTGTGTCACACCAGGCTCCAGGTAGTGTAACAGCGTGCCCGCATTCTTCCCTATCCTCAGCATGGATAGGGTGGGCAGCTTGGCCATCATCATATCCAGCTTCTTCCAGTATGATATCGCCGCACTACTCACTCCAGTTTGACGGTTCAGCTCTGCTTGCCACCGGGATTCATGCATCGGTGTCCCAAGGCTGCGCGAGAGGCGCAGTAGTAGAGAGTAGTAGTGCACCGCGCGAGCTAAGCGTATGAGCGTGGTGATGGCACCGAACACACACACAAGATCGTCATCTTGGTTCAACCACGAGAGCTCAGAAAGGGACTGCATAATACTCGGACCGTCGCTGCTGTTGCCGCTTTCGTTGAGGTTGGTACTGTTGCTGCTTCGCCTACCGCCGCCTTCACGGCGGCGGCGTCTGACACATTCTTGGCGGCCTTCCTCTTCTTCTTCCTGCTCTTCGGGATAAGACTCGTCAAACATAGCACTCGAGACTTCTGCGTTATCGGAACTCATGACACTTCTTAAGTGACGCACGAGGAACGGGTAGTGCGCCACGTAGTTGTCCAACAGCAAGGCGATCTGCAGCAGCCGCTGGATGAAGCAGTGGACGGCCTCTACACGGGGATATGGTCCTGGGCAACGGTGCAGCTGGCCCCGCCACGGCCCATGTAAAGCTGCCACGGTTTCTGTCTCTCCCAAGGGCAGGATGACATTGTGTTCGAGAGCGCGCTCCAGTTGCTCAGCATCAAAGTGCTGGCATTGAGGTAGGAAGGAAAAGAGACCCCACCATGACGGACTATCCGCTACCTCGAAATTCACCATGCCTACGCTACGCCGCCCTGAGATGGACTGATCAAAGTCATGCATTGTGCACGCAAATGCTCGCGCAAGTTTAATCGCCTTGAGCGCAATTTGAGAGGCCTGCTTGCCATCGTGCACGGCATCGTGATGAACAAAGAGAGCAACCTCACGCGTGACCATCTCTAAGTACAGAATGACTGGGTTGGGCATAATGGCATCCGTCATGGGTGACACACGCAGTGCGCCATCGCGCGCGGCGCACCAGTACTCCGTTTGATGCAGCACCCGCTCAATGTGCTCAATCACAATGCAGAAGTTGCTCTCAATGGCATTCTTGACGTAGCGCAGACAGCCCTCTATGACGTTGTGGCGGAGTTCCGCAAACGCCGCGAGCTCCTCCAAGGTACCCCATTTAATGGGGGGAGGAAGAGGAGAAGCGGTCATACCGCGAACAAGTTTTAAACGCTTATCATTCGGGGTGTGTTTCACTGGTATTGCCAAATTGGTACCCACGATTGCACCAGTGGGTTTCCTTTTGTCATCGGTCGCCGCATGAGTGCCCACATCACTTCTACAGTGCTGCTTCGCGCAGTATCGGGATGTGCCGTTGCCACTGCCTCCCTTGTTGTTGATGTTGTTGATGTTGTTGATGTTCTTCTTGTTGCCGCTACCAACGCACATGCCGACGACAGTCCCAGTTGCCTTCACCATATCTGCTTTTGGTGCACCGAGGTTGCCCGCACCGCCTCCATTGCTTACTTTCTCCAGTTCCCGTCGCTGCTTCGCCGCACACACCTGCTCACGTGAAAACCCGAACTGCCTGTCCACCGCCCTGATGTCCTCAGGGGGGATCCCAAAGGTGCACGGCTTCCCTGTTTGTTCATCATAGTCGGTCATGTAGCCACCGGTGATGGGCTGCACGGCGGCGTCGACGGCCAGAAAGTAGTTCTCGCTGAGAGCAAGGCCATTGAGAAAGGAAGCGGCAAGCCTCGCTTCCGCTTTGCTGGCGTATTCGACAAAGCAGACAAAGAAGAGACGACGTGACGGCACCACAGGACGAGGTCTCACCACGCGCACCTTGTGGAGCTCGCCGTACATCATGAGAAGCACACGAAGAAAGAAGAAGGGAAAAGTGGAGGGGACAAACTTGATGTGCAACGTGCGGCCCAGCCTCTCCGGTGTGCTCCAGTACCGGGGGCCGCTCCGTTCCAGAACTTTGAGAAAGGTCAGCTGCCCCTTGACTTCCTCGCTCAGAGGATGCAGGCGTTCCAAGATGGCCGTGTACTTCTTGTTCACGTCCTCCTCTTCATTTCCTTGTGTGGGCTGTTGCTGCTGCTGTGCCTGCTTACGTTGTGGCTGCTGCTGTTGTTGTGGCTGCTGTTTCTCCCGGTGTTGCTGTCTCTTCTGATGCTTCACGCTCCCGAGGGCAGCCGGTGCGTCAGGAGTCGTCTTGGAGGAGGAGGACGGTATAAGCGCAGAGTCAGTGCCAGCTGATTCAAGTAAAGGCACGATAATAGGCGAGTTCACTTCGCATGGGACTTCGCTACTGTGAGTTGAGGTAGAAACAACGTGATCTGGAGACTCTGACGCGGAGACGCCCTCGCGTGCCTCGTTATTGGATGTTGCGACAGTGCCACGTGTGTGGCGTGCTTCCCTTTCCTTTTCATCTTTGTCCCCCGACTCCTCCGTCGCCTGTAGCGCCGCCGTCGTCAATGTCGTTGTGACCGTTGCTGTTTCAGCGTCTGCCTTGGCCCTAGCAGCGATGTCACCACTTTTGACCCTGTCTGTGCTCCCTTCCTCTGGGGGCTGGCCAGGAGTGGCTTCATCCTCATTGCAAGTTGGGGCGGTAGGGCACGTCGCTGCTTCCTGCTCTTCCACCAAGAGACTCTGGGAGCCTCGAAGAGCGTGACGAAGCGCGTCTGCGCTGTCCGAGTGGCTGCTGCGGTTGATACTCGCATTGCGAAGGATGATGGAAAGGTCAGACTGGTGGCCTGACGAAGGAGCGTTGAAGACGGGCCTGGAGAGGTTCGGTGGAAACATGCCCAAAGGCGTGGGGTGTTGGCTATCTGCTGTACCAGCGCTGCTACTCCATTGATGAATGGGTGCAACATAGACAACAACTCCAGGCACCACCCTGGCTTTGCAACACTGCGTGCGCAGCATGGCTGGCGTGCACCACACATCTTCTTCATCTTGCTCCCTGTTCCCCGTGTTTGCAAAGTCACGGCACCACTTCTTGTTCTTCTGCTTTGCCCTAACTCGATGGCCGCCCACCCACAGCTCACACGCATGGCGTGAAACATGAAGAACACGCTCAATGAATTGAGCTACATTTTCCATAGTCGCATCAGATAGCCAGCTTTCATGTCGCATGACGTACACGCCGGTGTCTGCTTGATTATAGAAGCAAAGGATCGCGCCGTCGTAGGCGTCGCAGACGGTGTATTCGTGCCCATACTCACCACACAGCAGACAGTGGCTCTCTGCGTATGCGGCGATATTAAAGGGATTGAGCTGGCCATTCATGAGAGGGACCACATCCGCGGCGCCGTCGTTGCTGTTGCTGCCCGAGCCGCCGCTGTCACGCTGCTGCGGAACCTCAGGAACACTGGCGTCCCCTTCAATGCCGTTGATCCCCTCCGAAAGGATCATTGGTGAAGGGAAGGAGTCCTTGTCCCTCGTCCCATGAACAGCTGAAGCGGTGGAGTGAATGGGTGGATAAAAAGCGCCCCCGGAGCCGTGGTAGCGTCTAGCATCACTTCCCTCAGCTGGCCACTTGCGTCTTGATAGGCCTGACATCGTAGCAGTGGAGGTAGTGGACTCAGAGCTGACTGTAGACCCCCCACCACGGCCCCGCCTGCCGTACCAGTTGTTGTTACTGTTGATGTTGCGATGCGCTGCAGCTGGTGGTGGTGGTACGTACATGGGGTCACCTGAGAAGCTTCCACAGAAGTAGTCCGAAAAGAATGGGTATTCGCCCATGGCGTTCAAGTACGGCTGATGCTGCTGCTGGTGCTGCTGTTGCATCATATTCCATGGCTGCCAGCCACACGGCCCGTTTATACCTGGATGAATAGGTGCTGGAGGGTAGACGGAGAAGGGCAAAGGCCTCTGGAGTTGGTGGGTAGCGGGAGGAGGGACAGGCGGTACCATTGATGGGACTAGAGGAGAGGAAGGTGGTGTAGTGAGAGTCCCGGGGGAACTCGTAGAGATGGGCCATGGGACAGAGACAGAAGAAGAAGTCGAGCCACCTCTGCGAAAGCTGCCGTGTTCGTTACTGTAGATGTAGGGCCTGCTTCCACCAGAACCCACCGTCCTCTGCGTCTGCCACGGCGAAATAAAGGCAACTGGGGAGGCGCCGCTGCTACCAGAGGAGGGGAGTGCGGTGTGCTGCTGCAGGTCCATGCTGTGTGGCTCTGGCGCACCACTGGCGGTGCTGTGGGCAACAGACGGGACAGGGTTGGCGTGCATGGGAAAGGCGGGAAAGTTGAAATCGGCGTTGCTGGAGGTCATTTTTTTTTGTTTCAATTTTTTTCCGGCCTCTTGTCTACGTATCTTTCTTTGTTGCCGATGGTTTCTATATTGCGGGAAAGATGAATACTGCTTGGCGTGTAGCTTGTGGACAAAGTGTTCTATTTCTCTTTCTGTTGTTGTTGTGAAGTTAGAGTATGACTTCTCGTATGATTGGACCTGAAAATATTACAGTTTGCAGAGGCAAACAAAAAAAAAAAGATAATGCAAAGAAGTAACAAAAAAGAAAAGAATGTTTTTTTTTTTTGGAAAAAAAAATCCTTCCCTTTTAGAAAAATAAATAAAATCTGTGATTGAGAAGTCTAGATGATATGTTGCGCAGAGTAATCTAGAAAAAAGTTCTACTTGTCTTCTTTTCCTTTTCTTTTTTTGTTCTGTCTAGTGGCAATCAATATGTACTGAAGTTCTTATATTCTTTCTTTTTTATTTTTTTCTCTTCAAAAAGGTTCTCTTTCTCTTTGTCTTCCTCTAAAAAGACTGTAAATCTATCTCTTTGTAGCGAAAGATGGAGGAAAGAAGAAAAAAACACACACGCAGAAGCAAAGCGTATAGCGTGCGAAGAGAAAAAAAGTTGAGGAAAGAAAAGAAACGAACGATTGCGTGTGTGTGTGCGTGTGAACAAACTGGGTGAACACAACTGCACTCTACGTTGAAAAGAAAAGAAAAAGAAAATAGTCTTGAGGGGAAAGTACAAACTAACAAAAGACTGACAAGAAAAAAAAACTGCGGGTTTCTAGAAATGCAAGCAGCGCTTTTTATTTTAAAAAAAAAAAACGGAAGTAAGATAAAAATAATTTTTGAATCTACTTCTTTGAAATGAACGAAAGAAAGTTCTTGAAAGGGTAGCGAGAAAACAGTGTTATCTTAAATGAAAAAAACAACAACAAAAAAAGCAAGAAAAAATAAAAATAGAGGAACGGAGAAGGAGAGGAAATGTATAACTGTGTGTGCGTGTGCAATGAAACAAGCATAGAAGCGTAGCGCTATGCGAAAGAAAACAAAGCATTCAGAGAAAAAAAAAAACGACACAAAACAATATATAGAACTTCTTTTCGTCTAATGAGCAGAATATATACGTACAAAGATAAGATCTATAAAGTAATGATAAATAAACTAACGTGCATATTAACACTGTCAAGCTGATGCCCTCTTTTTTTTTTTTTCCTTTTTTGACAAAACGTCTTATCACACACACACAACGGAATACACACGAAGAGTAACATGTACATACGTTTGTTGCGTTCATGAGCATAATGATAAATCCTACTCGTATATATACACCCCCTCCCCTCCCCTCCCTTCCCTCTCCCATTCCTGAGAAGTAAATGGAAAGTAACGATACCACACAAACGTGTTGTGCACAAGTAGGTAAGGAGGGGATAGACACTCACACACACACACACACACACACACACACACACATCCATAAGTAAAATCAATCTATCAAGGAAACAACAACAACAACAGCCAACTGCGCGTCAAAATCCTTGAAGTACTTTTTGAGAGAAAAAAGAATAAAAAGAATAGTTGTCGTCATAGTGGTAGGAGTGGCAAAAAGGTGGAAAAATCTAAATGTAAACAGAAAAAAAATACATATATAAAGTCATAAAAGGGTGAAGGATCTATAAAATAACAGAAGTAAAAAACAGCAACAGTAACATTGCTAACGCTGTGCAACCAAAAAACAAAACGAAACACAGTACAGCAGTTAAATATAAATCAAGGGCCATGTGCGTGACCAATATCAGCTACTGACACTCCTTCCTCATCGCCCCGCTCTTCACACGCATATGTGGAGGAAAAGGGAGAGAGAGAAGCGAACGACAGCAAAGACATCATGACGCATCATACAGAAAACGAAAAAATAAAAGAAGAAGAAGAAAAGTATCTCAGGCTGCGTTTGACAGCACCCGCATATACTCTTGCTCCCTCTGCCTATACGAAAACCTGCGCCGCCGTTGCGCGTTAGACTCACCTGCAAAGGTCACAAACTCCAAGTGGCTCTCTAGCCGTGCCCGCTGGCACTGTCGCCTCCGCCGTCGCACCGCCGCGCGCATGTTGGCTGTCCACCGTCGTTTCGTCTTTTCAGCGGCTGTTATGTTGCTCGCAGATGGGAAGGAGGTTGTCACTGCTGCTGATGCTGTTGGGCTGCCGCCATCCGCGTTCTCCTTGGCCATACCTTCATTGCACTCCGAGGAGGAAAGAGAAGAGGTGGAGTCTGCTAAACGGTGCATGCCACCGTCCACGTCATTGCCATCGTCGCCACCGCCACCGCTGCTGCCAGCGTCTCGGTAGACCCTGTCACTGATGAGAAAGAGCAATTCATGCTGCTCAAGGAGATCCACCAGCTCCAACACCGCTGCGTTCTTCCTTCGAGCGGCCTCCCTGATTGTCTTCGCCTTTCTTCTTTTCGCTTCTGCCTTTGCTAACATAGCGTGGTTTCCTTGCTCATCTACAATCCGGTGACTATCGCTATGACCATGAGACGGTGAAGAGTCGGTGTCCCCTTCCTCTTCCTCCTCTCTCAGCACTTGCCACTGCGGCAGTTCAGGAGATCCATACTGGAGAAGCCCAAACACGCCCGGCACTGGTAGAGAATGCATATGCTCCCCGCATGCCCAGCGCCGCCAGCACCGCCACAGCAGGTTACTCCCCTTGAAGGTGCAGCCGCATATGTGGATGACATCCACGTCATCATCCACCACATCGTCATGCCCGCCCTCATCCCCCCACCCTTTCCCCTTTGCTCTGGCAGTGCTACTGGCGTGGCGACCGTTGCGCGTTCGAGGATCCTGCGACCAACGCTCATCCGTGGGAGCTGCCTTCGCGCTAGCACTACGCCGTAGCCGCAGCGACGTGGTGAGAACTCCACCCAGCAGGAGAAACAACCCGATAAAGGCGGGGAACATCGCAAATACAGCACCGGTCTTGGACCCAACTCCNGCGACCAACGTTCATCCGTGGGAGCTGCCTTCGCGCTAGCACTACGCCGTAGCCGCAGCGACGTGGTGAGAACTCCACCCAGCAGGAGAAACAACCCGATAAAGGCGGGGAACATCGCAAATACAGCACCGGTCTTGGACCCAACTCCAGCGTAAGCAAATATGAGCCGGCAGTTCTCGATCAGACTGCGCATGTCGCACGTGGCGATGCCCCAGAGCAGCAGCAGCAGCAGCCATGCATGATGCGTAGCGGTGAAGCTAAAGCCTGGCAGTGCGAGGTGGAGATGGGGTTGCAGCGTCGGCCACGTCCATTCCTGCAGTGCAATACAACACAACAGGAGAAGCGCACAAGAGGAAAAAAAGATGCACATACCCGCACGGACGCTGGGAGGAGAGGAGGTATCCGCGCCAACGCCGGTGAGAGAAACACTGTCGTGATCGGTGGCGACGGCGGCAATGCCAAAGCAGAGAGCAATCAGCCCCCAGCCAAGGCCAAGTAGACCCCAGAAGAGATAAAGGCGAAAGTCCTCCATCGTCACAGAAGGGTTGACATAGAACCACTTGGCGAGCCTCTTGCCCAGCCATGACGTTGCACAGCCGCCGCCGCACGTCAGCGCCACCTCCGCGTCAGCGTTGGACGTCACTGACTGGCAGGATTGGTATTGGTCTTGTTCTCTCCCGCTCACTTCTTCAAAGGATGCAGCAGCAGCAGCAGCAGCGGCACTACGTGAATGACCGTGCACGCCTCTCGTCGTCTCGTCGTTCTTCATCCCCCCAGCCAAGCTTGCTGCAGAGCTGCGCAGCTTTACCTGAAGTGGTAGTAGTAAGCGATGCCTACGCAGCCACGGGTAGAGTCTCACATCTACCCAATCCGCAAAGTGATCAAAGGAGTAGTGAGGAAGATAGGCGGCAAGGGCGCCTTGCTGGTACATCACATCTGCCACATAGAGAAGCACACACCAGTCAAGTGCCAGCACCACCGCCCAGAGGACAAGGGCACTGTCCTTGTAGTGGAGCGAGCCCATGCTCAGCTCAGGTTGGATGATGGCCCAGCTGGTCTGTCCGCTCCATTGACCTCGCAGAACCGCGTTGTACACGCAGGCACCGCAGTAGAGGCCCGCTATCATGCCTACTGGCAATAGAAAGACAAGCGCGCGTTGCCTAGCATCGTAGAAGGTGCTATGGTAGAGCCCTAAGTGATATCGTAGGAAGCTTTTTTCTAGTGTGCTCTGCGCACCACAGCTCGGCAGCTGCAGGAGCACATTTCCCACAAACTGGCCCACCACGACGACGAAGAACGCAGCGCCAAGAGCAAGGCCACAGAGCAGGCAGATGAGGTGCACCATGCCCATGAAGAAGGCCGAGCTCGCCCAGCAAGCACCAATCATATTCAGCGAGCGACACCAGAGCCCAAAGCGCAGCGTGTGGTACCACTCTACGGAAGGGTCCAAACCATGGCAGAGTACATGTACAGGGAGCAGCGCTAGGAGACACATCACGCGAGCATAGGGGCCTTGCAGCACACGTCGCACTCGATCAATTTGTGTCTCGCCAAGCCTCAACTGCGGGATTGTCCCGGCCGCCCTCGTGCGTTTCTTGAGCTTTATTGTACCTCTTTTTTTGTTTCCCCGCCTGCCGCCTCCGTCGCGCGGGCTTACAGTGTTTGCCGCTGCTGTGGAGGTGGTGGTAGTGGGAGGACGGGGAGACACAGAGGATGCGAATGCGCGGGCGGCGGGGGATTGAGAGGTGCGCAGAGATTGAGAAGCACTCGCAATACGCACGACAACACCCTCCACGCTGGACTGCTGATTCCCCCGCCGCGTGCGCGGCTGAGAGGGAGAGGCGGCAGGGACAAATCGCGGAAGTGTAGTGAGATCTGGGGATCCATAGCGTCGCCGCGGTGCCCGAGGCGACGGTGATGGAAAGCGATTCTGGGCCGCCTCAGCAGCATCACCTCCGCTGCCATAGTCGTCCTGCAAGCGATGGATAGACTGCAGTATACTAGGGGCACGTGGAGCGGGCTCCCACTCCTTACCGCCGTCTACCTGCTCGCATGTATTGTCGCTCTCCAGCTTTTCAGCTAAAGAGAGATAGGCCAGCGAGGGGTCAAGCATCTCACATGACTTGGCAGTGGCATTGGACCTTGAGGAGCCACGCTTTCGTAGCGTGGATGCGGTGTCTGCTGTCGTTGCTATTGTCCTGGACGCGTCAATTACCACAGGACCGCCCATCTTCCTTGTTGTCGCTGGCATATCACTTTCCTTCGTCCCAGCGGCATCATCATCATCATCATCATTGATGAAGGTGACGTGCGCGGGAACACAATTCACTGCACCCGTGTGTGTAGACTTGGCTGCTGGGATAGAGGGAGAGGGCTGCATTCGCGAGGAGGAGTGCAGAGGGGCATCCGCGGCAACGATAGAAGTGTTCACAAAGCACGCGGGCAGCGAGTACATGGGGGTAATCATCAGTGAGTCACGCCCGTCTTGCTGTGGATCGTGCTGGAGAGGTAAAGACTGACAGAGAGAGTTCCAATTACAATCGCTAGTGTTTGGTAAGGAGGGCTTGAGTGTCATCGGAGAGGCCTCCCTCGCCTCTACGTGCCTTTGGCTACCGCTTTCGCCTCGTGCATAGAACGCCCGAGTAGTGTCTGTCTGAAGGGGATTGGCGCCAATACCAGTCGGGGTGGGAACATTTTCTTTCCCCCATGCTCTTCCCTTAGTAGTAGTTCTGCTCGCGACTGTTGTTGTGGGCCCTCTCGACGTCACCGCAGCTTCTTCCTCGTACTCGTCCTCGTCTCCTTCTTCGCCGTCAGAGAGCAACACACCACATCCACGCAGAAACTGCTGCCGGCGCGTGCCCGCACAATCTGCCTCACGCCGCGCAGCCTTCTTGAGATAGCTCACGATTGCTCTAGTTTCTGTAGTGCCAATGAACCGCTCATGCTCTCTGGCCCAGAGCGCCGGCGTGAGACCGAACATGTCCTCCTTCGCGGGAGGTACCTTGTAGCGTTCCACAAGCATTTGGATAAAGCTGAGGCGTCCAGGCCATGGTGGAGTGGCCTCGTCAGCAGTGACGGCGCAGTGAATGAGATTCTGCTCAAGACCGTTAAAACAACACACGGCCTCAAGCCCACCATGGGCTCTATCACCACTAGTGATGCTGTTGAAGCGGATCGCGTTGGCGGAGGGCAGGGACTCACTGAACATACGCGCAGTGGAGGGGCTTGCTCTGCAAAGAGAAGCGTACGCGCTTCGCTCACGCTTCACAAGGTTACGACGCACATCCACCTGCCTTCCCGCAGTAAAGAGTACATTCACAGCTTTCGGGTAGCGCCGCATCGCGAGGGTCAGCGGGGTGTCACCCTGTGCATCCTCCACAGCATGGGACCTGGAGCCGAAGAGCAGGCACTCGTGAATGATGGCCATCTTGCGAGTCAGTACAGCGAGATGCATGAGAGTGTAGCCTGTTTCAGGATCGAGGACACGGTCCAGCAAGCGTTGCTTGGTCCGAGCTTCTGCTAGGGGGTTGGAGTCCCTCTTCGTAGTAGAGGCAGCAAGAGGTCCACCTTCAGTTGTCTGCCCACCCGTTCCTTCCTCGTCGTCATCGTCGTCGTCCACAAGAAGGATGCCGGGCAGCACCGTCTCTGCAGCGTCGCTCTCAAGGTGCCCCAGCCCTGGATGCTTCTCTTGCTCGTTACGAGCCTTGAGCTGCCCATACACATGGAGCAGCTTCTCAACACGCTCTGCGTCCTTGGCCAGCATTGCACGAGCAATACTGTGCTGAAACTGCTGTCCTGTCCACACGTAAGTAGGCTGCCGTCTGCTGGTGTCGAGGTGGTGGTTGCGGTGCTCCGCAGCGTCGAGGTTGACCTCAGGTTCATAGATAGCCCCGAGGATCCCGATCCACTCCGTGACGCCATGCTGTCCGCGCTGTTGAGTTAGTGGCACATCGACCATCTTCTTGTGGCCCCTTCCGTTCTTATGCGCTTTTACTGCCGCCGCTGCTGCTGCTGTAGTGATCATTTCATCAACAGCCGTCCCTTTTTTCTTCTTGTTGATGCTGTGGCTATTGGAGGCAACGGTAGCAGTAGCGGCGGCGGCGGGAGCATTCGTCCCTCCCAGGGCGTGGTTCACTGACGCTGAGGAAGTGGATAGGTCGGTTTGAGGCAGTAGGAAGCTCGTGGCGGGCGTGGGGCGCTGCTGAGATGCGGGGGCTTGTGTGACAGATCGTGAAGCTGCTGCTGCGGCGCCTGGGTTCTTAGCCGAGGAGGAGGAGGTGTGACTGTGTACAAGCGCAGAAGACACTCTTTGATGGCGTGTGGTTGTGGCTGGGAGAAGAACCGCGGGCATCGCGTAAAAATCATCGATGTCGCCTTCTGTCTTTGTGCACTTCGCTGGTGCGTGTAGTGAAGATAGACTACCTGAGCGCTGAGAGCTCTTTACATCATTGTGGGGTTGTTGCTGCTGCTGCTGCTGCTGCTGCTGGGCATGAACCCCGCGCTGCGCCGAGGTGTCTTTGTCAGTCAGCTCAGCTCTACACGACGAGGGTACCAGCAGTTGTGATGACCACAACAGCACTCGCGGTATCGAAGAGCTTGTCCCTCTGCGAGAGTCATCGCAGGGCTGCAAGCTAGCAGATCTCGCCGGTTGAGGCAGAAGCAGCGGTGCGCGTGCAGGGACAGTAGTATCAATCGCTCCTCCGGTGGAGTATGGCCGACGAATCTCCTCTGGTACCAGTTTTGTCGTTGCTAGCTTGAGGCATCCCGCAGTGGCGGCGGGGCAAGTAGCACTAAGTGGGGTATGTTGAGCAGAGAGTCGTCGTTGCTGTTGTGTGTCACTGTCTGTGAGCATGTCCTCGAGCGAACTCACTGTAGTGTTCCTCATTTCTTGCCCTAATGCGAGTGAGTGCTCCACGCTGCTTTTCTTTTTGTTCTTAATTTGAGAAATATCAAACAAAAATAAAAAAAAATGCACACGTAAGATAATTGTAATCAAGTTGACTCTATACGTATATAGCAAACGATAACGGCTATATAGTAGAAGAGAAAATGTTTAGACCAGAAGTAACTATATAAACTACCAACACACGCACATACACACCCCACACAAGAATATGTACTCCACTAAATAAAGCACGCCCACGTGCGTCCCGAGTGGCCCCAGAAAAAGAGAAAAAAGACAACGACAGGTTGATATGACACGTCGCTCTGCCCACTTCAACTCTATAAAAATGCTAGCAAGAATAACAACATAAAAAAAAGAGAGAAAATAAAATAAAAGCAAAGTAAAGCTAAGGAAGCAAGTGTAGATCGAAGTGTAGAGTAAGTGGAGAGCAACAACAAAACAGACAGTGTACTGGGAAGTAACGCGACACCATAAGAAGGAGAGAGATAGCATCAGACAAAACAATCAACTCCTTGTATTTTTTTTTTTAAAGATGGACTTAAAGCAAGGCGTAAGCTTTTTCCTCTATCTAATAAATTGAGATGAAACGCTCTTCTTCACAAGGAACATCACCGAATCTCCAGAAAAAAAAAAAGAAATGCACATTAAAGAAAAAAAAATGCAAAGCGCCCAAAAGTACGTGTGTGTATATGGAAAAACGACAACAATTAAATCAAAAAATTAGCAATGAAAATGATGTTATTGACGTGCGCACTTGGTCGCTATCTCCCTCTCCCTCAACATAGAAGCCTCAGCTAAGGAGCCTTCTTTCAGCTTCTTCTTTATCTTCACTCATATATATGATATATATGTCTACTCAAACAGTAACAGTTTGACGTACCCATACAAAGATGCGTAAGATACATACTTAAAAAAATAAATAAGAAAATAAAGGAAAAGTAAGGCACAACTTAAATAGATAGACAGAGAGAAAAAGACAACAACATCAACAATAATCATCAGTTACCACATCATCCACAGCGAAGTACTTTGCCACCAACATACACATATACCTAGTAACAACAGACACACACACACACACGCACATCTGCAAGTAAGTCCCCGTGGAAGAAAGATATATACCATCTGAGAAAAGTATATATGTCAAAACAATAATAAAGATAACATTTGCTCTATAGGCGCTCCAGTTTTCTTTTCCTTTTTTTTTTTTAAAGAACTGTTTGCTTCATTGCAAATGTCGAGTGCGGCGCACTCCTGCACTTTGCTTTATGGATGTGCCGCTTTCAGTGCCGCTGGCGCACACACAAGTGAGAGACAGGCAGAGAGAGAGAGAGTCTGCCCTTTCTACCGTGGCACCATGATATAAGCACGAAAATAGCAATAATCAACACAATATACAAGAGAGAGAGAGAAAAAAAGGTATAGGTAGCAACAAAATCACGAGCAAATAAAAAAAACAAGCAAGCAAACAATAATACCATTAAGGGAGAAAAAAAAATATATATGTAGAAATTAGCAGCACCTTGGAAAAATAAATAAATAGAAATGCATAAAACAGAGTTTTCCTTTTTTTATAAGCAAAAAAAGATGCACCATCATATGATGTTCTTCTTCTCTCCTTCTTTTTCTGTGGGTGTAAATAAATAAATAAATAAATAAATATATATATATGTAAACATAAAAAAAAAGAGAAATTTCATCTGCTGTCTGTTAGTTCCTGTGTCGTCACAACGGTTTAAAGCAAGACAAATTCGCTCGAAGAGGTGTTCTCTGATTTTGGAGGTAGCGCACGCTCAGAGCGGGCCGGCAGGCGTGTAGAGCTCGCGGAGAGCATACTCTGCTGGGGGCTCGCCCCAACTTCATCTCCGCTGCTGCAGCTGCCTGAGTGGCCATGATAGTAGCTATGATGCCGTCGACCAAACGGTGATGGAATCGTCGAGTAAGACGACACCTGCGTCCCAGCATCATCGTGCTCTTGCTCATCGTGCTGCTGCTGATACAGTTGAGGTGGTTGCTGTGCGGCAGTAATCCATCGATTTGGCGTCGCACTAGCGGCGCTGGTGGAGCTAGCACCGCCTGCCGCCATCAGCTCCTCCTCGGAAATCTGAACAAAACTGGTGGCGCCAGTCGTGATATCTGGCGTATACCCTGTCCATAGCTGAGAGCCTAGGCTGTTGGTGCTCAGCTGCGTGCCAGCGCCTGCGTAGAGCCCCACCCCTCTCCCCCGCCACAGCGAGAACCCGCCACAACCACCAGCACTATCAGTAGAGAAAGGAGAGATGACGCTACTCGTGGCTTGCTGCTGATTGGCCGCGGCACCACCACCACCTAGCCGGTTCAGTGGGTCCCACACACCACCTGGATACAAGTCCACGGCGCTGCTGCTGCTGCCGCGGGTGGGGACACCGCTACTGCGACCACCCAGACTATTGACGGAAACACCAAGTGCCAACGCTCCGTGTGTATCTACATCGCCTGCGTCACCACCAAGAGGTGATGAGTAGTGTCCTCCTGCGCTTGAGTTCGCTGCTGCTGCGCCAGCCCATTCATCATCGCTACCGGTAGTGGCATACTTGTGCTGTTGCTGCTGCTGCTGCTGGCCGGCATCGTTCTGTGGAATCTTGAAGACAATATACACTACCAGCTCCGCAAAGGCGTCAAGGAGATCTATCCCCGGCATTTCTCTCTTCTTTTTTCTCTCTCAAAGATATGTCCTGACTTGCAACGCAGTTGAACCCAATGAATATATTTTGCTTGTAGCAGAACAGGAGGAAAAAAAATAAGGCGACACGTTTCTAAAGTAATATATATATTTATGCCAGGTGACTCAAAATGTAGCGTTTGTTTGCGGTGCTCCACACACAAAAGTAAGAGTTTTGTATAGAAAAGAGGCAACAAGGGGTGTTCAAAGCAAAACGACAATAATAAATAATGAAGTAAGTAGTAGCACTAAAAAAAAAAGTTATAATAATGCAAAACGTGCTCGCACCAATGTATGTATCTCGTTGTATGTATGAATGTATGTCTCTCTCTTTCTCTCTCTGTGAATGTGTGCCGTAAAGGAGGCTGAAAATATACTGGTAAAGCACACCTATACTCAGTAAAAAAAAAGATGGGAAAAATAGGAAAGGAAAGCACAGAGAAGAGTTCTCTCCTGAGAATATCTGTATGTTTATAAGCAGATATATACAAAAAAAATTGTGTTGGGGATGGTGCTGCTGCTGCTGCTGCTGCTGTTGTGTGTGTATGTATATAATGCTATTCTTGTTCTTGTGCCCCTTAAAAAAAAGAAAAACAGATATGTTGCTCATGAATGAGTACATGGAGAGATAAAGAGAGAGAGAGAGAGAGTTCAATCAAGAAGAGAGTAAGAATAGCGAAAAAGAAGAACAACAACAACAGCAAAAGGACTGCTGATACAGCCTAAGATGATAAGAAGCACACCTACAACACCCCGCTTGGCATCTTTTCTTTTCCCAATTTACTTCTTTTTTTTTTTTAAATTATTGCTGCGAGCCAAATGAAGATAGTAAAAGCAAAGACAAAAAAACTACTCATCCCATCCCTTCTCTTTCTCTAAAGCCTCACAGTAGTATCCACGATTCCCCTATGCCCCCCTACACTGCCTACTTCTTCTGCCCCTTGGCGCTGCTCCGTCACTTCCGTCAGCACTTTGAGCAGGGTCCTGTGCTGCGGGATAAGCAGCGTGTTCTCTCCAGACCTATATAGGGCGAGTCTATTGGACGTGAGTTCTCTCAAGATAGACTTGAGGCGATGCGGGTTGAGCATCTGCCCACTTTTCTCAATATGATCGCGGAAGGTAAGCAGAGGGATGTAGTGCCCTGCACCCATCTCCTCCTGCGTCTGAATCATCATATGCAATATAGCAGCAAAGTTGGCGGGAAGAGAAAAGAGTGTGCGTCTTATGGTGTCTTGATGCGGTAGACTACCCATGCCAGCAGCGCCGCGGTCCAGACCCGCCGCGGCGGCCTCAAACGAGGTCAACAGGGCGAGCGTGTTCATATGGCGCATCTCGTGAACACGCGGTAGCAGCAGCGAGCGGAGTTCAATGAGAGCAAGGTGCTGCCTCGATAGTGAGGCAGCGAGGGGCGAGAGAGGCCATTGTGGATCATCAAAAGACGCAAGCAATTGCAGTAGTCTCGAGGTGTTGATTGGAGATGGCGACGATGACGACGCTGATGTTGCTGCAGCACCGCTTCCACTGCTAGTCGTGTTGCCGTACTCCGCACACAGACGAAGCAACAGACTGCTCGACTCTGCATCCATCAGATCAATGCCATGCACGACAAGAATGACAGGTGGAACCCACCCTGCCCGTAAGCTGTTTACTTGCGAGAGGAGGGGCTGCTGCTGCGGCTGCTCTTGCCGTGCTCGTCTACTGCCTCTGTTGACAGCGTCTGGCATCACCCGGCATGCTGTGCTAGAGGGCAGGACTTGCCAGCGCACACAGCGATCCTGCTTGGAGGCGACTCGGCACGCGCGTACCACCTTGTTTCTAACTGCCTCATCCTCAAATACCACCGTAGGCGGAGCTACGCCATAGAACATAGAGCTACCGCTGCCACGATATGCCACTTCGCCGACACCAGATGAGGAGGCAGCTGCTATTATGTGCTTGAAACAAGGGATATACTCATAGTTAGCAGGACCTGTGTTGCCTGGGCCTTCCTCCCCTCGAGAGAGCAGTAGCTGCTTACCTGCTGTACCGTGTGAGGCCAACATCGAAGGCGGCGGCAACCAGCGGCCAAAGCG
Source organism: Sergeia podlipaevii (assembly GCA_030849805.1). Taxonomy (NCBI): domain Eukaryota; phylum Euglenozoa; class Kinetoplastea; order Trypanosomatida; family Trypanosomatidae; genus Sergeia; species Sergeia podlipaevii. The sequence goes on from JASANZ010002207.1 coordinate 23,787, forward strand.
CGAGAGCGAGAGCGGCTGGAGTCCCGTTGCACGTCGCCTCCGTGTTCTTCTTTCCCCCTCTCGTTCACTGCCTGAGTAGTCCTCCTCTTCATCTATGGAGATCATCTCGTCGTCACCCCCACTGCCCTCGCTGCTTCTGGGCTCCGGCTGAACAGAGAGACGGGCTACACCAAAGGGAAGTAGCGGCGGCGGTGACTCCTCCTGTGCTCTCTGTGCCTCCTCCTCCTCTTCCTCCTCCCTGATACGTTTGCTGCCCACGAGTCGTCTGCTGCTGCACCGCGCGCGGCTATGGCGCAGTACCTCCATGGGATCCTGCCCGGCCTCTGTGTGCTTCGACAGCGAGCGGGCAATATTGGCGCCAAGTTCCCTCGCATACACTTCTAAACTCGACCCTCGATTCCCTCGCCCAAACGGCATGGAGCAGACAGAAGACCGCGGTGGTCTCCAGGAGGATCCACCTTTGTTCTTCGTTGCTTCTTCAGCCGCCTGTGGCGCCAGCGGCAGCGGTGGTGTTTTGCTTCTGCCACTTCGGAGAGACACCTCACGTGGCAAGGGCGACTTATCCGTCTGCTTTCCTCCTCCGCTGAGGACGAGGGGGATGGATGACACAGCAGCAGCTTGTGGGCCCTCACCCCCGGCCCCTTCCTGCTGTTGCCGTTGGTGGTGCCGCAGCGGCGTGCGGTATGAATGACTTCGGGACCGACGACTGCTGCCTGGTTGCTGTTGCTGATGGTGGTGCTGGCGTGATGGAGAGGTGTGTGTAGGGAAAAGGGGCGACTGACTTCGTTCTTCCTCACTGGCGCTGCTGTCGACATCCACCACATTCACAGCCACAGCCGCACCAGCACCACTTGCAGTGCGCTTGAAAGGAGAGGAAGAAGCCAGAGCGCCTTGCATGCCGCGAGACTCACCGCTCGCACTCTGTAGCTGCTGGTGCTTTAGAGTAGCAGTCGTGGCATCCCGAGGCACGGCAACGGATCGTGAGTGCTCCACGTGCATGAAATCCTTTTGCAGTTGCTGCTTTTGTACCTTGGAGCGCTGCGCCGCTGCATCAGCTAGCACGCGGCGCACCTCTCTCAACTGACGAAGCACTGAAGCAGGGTGTTGGCGGCGATGCTGCCCTCCTCCACCTTGAGGATCGACAGCGCCGCCATCGACCTCTCCACTGCCGCCGTAACTCGCGTCCACAGTCATGATCCCGTAATGTTTCAGTTCCGCACTATAGGCAACGTGCTCAATGAAGAACTGCTTCGAGGCGAGTCCAAAGACGGCCACAGAGCGGCCATGCTGTACATGGTCAATACACGCAGCAAGCTCACTACTGGCCAGACCATCTGGCCATTGAACTGGTGCTCTCTCCAGTCGCGGCTGCTGGCGCGGCCGTGATGACGAGAATGCACCAGGTTGGCTGCTTGCTTTCATGACGCGTGACTGAGCGCCTCCTCCACCTGCGCTGCTCCTACTACTGTTTTGTCCGAGGGGGGTATACACTGGATTTGTTGACAAGAGCGGCGCAATTGGTGAAGGAGTGCTCGCCACGTGGTGCAGCACCCGCACCAGCAGCAAAGGTTCGACCCCGCTTGGGGCCACCTTCGTTGCTGCAAGGCCACCACTTCCCCCACCACCGGGCATTACACTCGCCGCGGTCAGCTGTGTGGATGCCTTGCGAAAGATATCACTCGTCATGTAGAGAGCGAGCGCATGTACGTTATTCAGAGCATAGACACCGTATGGCACCTGCACTCGGTATCGCCGCGGCGCAAGCCCTGGCAGCGTCGGAGGACAGCACCACAGCATCAGCGGCGTCACTGTCTGATGCCCCTTATAGACAGGATGCGCCTCCCGCAGCTGAGTGTTGACGGCACACCATACACACGACTCCTCCAGGCGTGGGTTCTGAACAGAAAAGATGAAACTGCCGCCCTCCTCGCAGCACGGGGGTCGCCGCGAAGTGCGCCTGGCAGTGGTGGCCTCTTCACCTCCTTCCCCTGATGATGGTGATGGCGCCAGCGTGAGCACCCGATCCTTCACGGGCTTTTCACTTTCCTCAAAGTAGGCACACGCTACTGAGTCGTGAAACTCAGCTGTTAGACGACGCCGACACTGCGCTCGCAACAGCCGCTGCTCACGCGCGTAGTGATAGCGTTGGAGCACCACGGTGTCATAGGCAATGCTGGCCTTGCGTTGCAGACGCAGCTCTGGCATCGGACCTTCGCAGGTCCATTCACAGAGAAGGGCTTCCTCGTGTATCATGTTGCCAGAGCGGCAAAAGTGACAGCGCGGGACACGAGCAGTGCCCTGACCGCCACCACTTCCATTTCTAGTCACCACCTCACTAGTAGAGCGGCGTGCACCACCACCACCATCCACTGTGAGAGAGGTGGCCGTGGCAGGGGTGGCAAGAGCCGCAGTGAGAGCTTCCAGCGTACTACGGCGCTGCACAGGGGAACCAAGAGAGGGTGAGGAGATGGTGACTGCTTCAGCCACGCCGGTCTCGAGGCCTCCGCTCTGGGTAGTGTTAGTATCTATCTTCCGCCGAGTCTCAGCATTCTCTGGAGCGGCGTCGTGGCGTGTACTGTGACGCCTACTGCCTTCCTCTGTTGCTTTTGCTGCTGCTTCTTCGTCAAGCTTCAGCAAGGAGCGGGGCACCAGGGCAAAGCATGCGTCGCACACTGTGTAGGTGCAGTAGTTACAGAAGTAGCCAGCCACATTGCGAAAGCGGGGCTCCCCGGTGCCGTGGCGACACGGCGGTCTTCGCGCGAGTTCCTTTATGAGTGCCGCCGCCTCCACCTCAAGTGCCGCTCTCGTTGCCGCTGTCGCTGTGGTGGTGTTGGACATGGTTGCCTCCCTAGTAGTCTTGCTTGGTGATCGTGAGGCGGACATTAAAGAATGAACCTCCTCCTCCTCCTTCTCCTCTTCCTCGACACTGTTGTCGCCACTGGTCCTATTGTCCTCCTTGTTGTTACTAGAAGTGGCATCGTAGCTGCCATGGTCGTGGTGGACGCCATGAATATCAAAACCACCACCACCCTCCTCCTCCTCCTCGTCTTCGTCGTCGTCCAGTGGGCCTAGCATTGGGGGCACAGAAACACGCAACCGCTCAGTAGCCCCAGCAGCGCTTGCCTGCTGGTTTCTTTGCTGCGCTACCTCTGCGATCGGTGGCGGTGATGACCGTGACCATTTCTGCGAGGGGGAGGGGTGGGGTGGGGACGGTGGCGCTGCTGCTGGCATAGGGACGGGATATACCAAGTGCGCTTGAGCCTGTGCGAGAGATCCCTCTGACCTCAGATTTTCATCTTCCGCCTGTTCCGTTCTCTTCTGTGTTCCTGCTGATGGTTCATCTTCATCGTCTATATTATTGCTGAGTTCATCTTCTCTCTTTTCTCTTGCGGAGCCACTTCGCCGCTGCCGTGGCGTCCCCTTCGTCCTCTGTGCACTGTTCCGCTGTTGTGAAGAATTGACTGTGTGACCCTCAGCAGCCTCCTCTCCTGTTTGTACGCCGCTGTCGCTGCTGCCTCCCCTCCGCTTTGCTGTGTGTGACACTGTATTGGTGTAGAGTGTAGTACCAAGAGCAACCAGTGGTGGAGGGGATAGAGAAGCTGACGCATGAGTTGCTGCTGCTCCTGCCCCAACAGATTGCATGGCCGGGGTCCTCAAAGTAGTACTGGCCAGGGAAGCTGAGGCATGCCGAGAGCGAGGAGAGGGGGTGGCAGTCCCCACGCTGTGACCTGGCGTCGCGTCACTGCTGGCGAGGAACCCATTGTCTTGATTCCAGGGAAGATCGGAGTCATCCATTAACGATGGTGAAGAAGGATAGTACTAGACACGGGCAAACAGTCAAGGGAACTTACCGTTCTCTGCTCCCTCTCTCTTTCTCTCTCTCTCTATATATTTATATACTTGAATCTATCCGCAAATATGAATTGTGAATGCTCTTTTCTCTTCTCTCCGTGTCGCTAGTTGTCAGTTGGTTATAGTAAATAATACAACAACAACAACAAGATCAATCAGTCCATAGCAAAATAAGAAGAAAAAGCAAACAAAGATAGTTCACAAAGCAAAGCGGATTGCCTTAAAAGAGAAAGAAAAAAGATCAGCAAAGAACATACCGAAACTGTGATGAGCAGGCTTCACACCCCTACCTTTATGGGGAATGGTGTCCTTGCTTGGTGTATAAAGACAGAAGAGAGATAAGAGAGAAGCCTTCATACTCCTTGTGCTGCCTGTGGCTAGCTATGTATAGATAGACATGTGTTTGTGTGCGTTCTTTTTTAAATAAGTATTATTTCTTTTCCCAGCGCGACAACAAAACGCTGTCAAACCACTTCCCAAAGCACACCACACCAAAGCAAAGCAAGCTTCCAACAATAATAATAAAGAAGTGATTTTTAATCAGTAGCAAGTCTTTCCTATATATATAGCCATGCATAGAGAGGATACCACACCGCTACCATTCCACAAGCGAACTCTCTTGCCCTCCTCCTTTAAATTGCATACTCGCGCACGCTTTGAGGAATAGTGGCGGCATTTAGCTGAGGATGCAGCCGCAGCGACATGAGCATGCGGGAGTCACACTCGGGCAGCGTAGCGGCAGATCCGATGGAGGACACGGTAGGGTGCACACTGCCCAAGTACTTCTCCGCCGCCGCACGCATTGACTCTGGGGTCACCGCGTCCACCTTCTCGAATACCTCCTGCAGCGGAACACGACGGCCGTAGTGGATCATTTGACGTCCGAGATCCTCAGCGCTGTTGGTGGTGCTGTCCCGCATCATCATGACAGAGGACTTGTACTCGCACTTGGCTTGCTCCAGCAGTGCCTCATCCACACGCGTGCTGCACAAGTCGTACATGGAACTGAGTACGTAGTTGAGCATGAGCGTCTGTGCGTCGTCCCGCGCGATGCCATCGGGGTAGGCAGAGCCGTCACTAGGCATGCGTGCCGTCACAAGCTGATAGCCTAGCAGAGCGGTTTCTTCGTAAGGAGTGTAGAAGGGTCGCATTTGAACTAAGTTCTGCACCCGCTCCCATGGAAGGTTTGGGTTGCGGCGCTGATGTGCAAACTGATCGAATTGGCCCTCCTGGAACTGACCCAGCACGTTATGAACGAGCACAAGAGGGTACGTGTCGGCGTGAGCGGCACCACAAATAGGGAAGGCAACCGCCGTGTAGGCAGCGGCCATGTCCTCGTTCCACAACACCGTGCGGCCGCCTCTGTACTGCGCCTGCAACTTGGGGCGGTTGTTCACAGCGGGGAGGTCACCAAAGTACTTCTCCGCGATGGCGTGGGCTTCCTCAGGTGTGATACCACCAGAGGACACAAGGCACATGCGAGGCCCGGTGTAGTGCGTCTTGACAAAGTCCTGAATCATCGCACGGTTGATGTTCTTCGCGATGTTCTCCACAGGTCCTAAGATGGTGAGAGGTAGACCACTCGTCGTGGGATCATACGCAGCCTGGTGCAGGTTGTCCATGAGCACCTCGCCTACCTGCTCCTCCACCTCGCGCATCTCAGCGAGAATTGTGCTGCGCTCTAGTTCAATATCGCGTGGGCTGTAGCGACCACGCTTGAGTAGATCAGAAACCACATCAATCATGTGCTCTACGTCCTTGTTGAAGGCCTTCACGTAGTAGGCGGTCCTATCGCGAGAGGTGTAGGCGTTAAAGTGGGCTCCACGCTGCTCAAAGAGAAGATCGACGTAACGCTTGGAGTACTTCTCTGTACCCTTAAAATTCATGTGCTCCAGAAAGTGAGCCACGCCACTGTTGTGGATGTCCTCAAAGCGGCTACCAGCATCGATCCAGATACCTACAGTGGAGTAAGGGCAGCCCTTCACGTATTCCGTAGCGACTCTAAAGCCGTTGGGAAGAGAGGAGTAGACTACAGGGGTGCAGTGAGTGAGCATTTTGGCACAAAGAGGGTCCTTCACACCCATGTTGCGTGGCAGTGCCAGATAGCGGGAGGTACGAAACATCTTTTTAAATAGATTTTTTTTTTGGTTTCCGACACACCTGTTTTCTTTCAGTTTTCTATATATAGCTCAAATGAAGAGTGCTCACAAGAAAGTATTTATGATGATAATAGAACACTGTACTTTTACTTGCACCGCTTTTTTTGAGTAATATAATGTGTGATTAGTTGGTATGTGATGAGAAGCAATCAGTTGATAATAGCAAATAAAAAAAAAAAGAAAAGAAAAGAAAGAGACAGGGGGGTATCTAAATGGCTCACACAATAGTGACAGAGAAGAAAAAAAAAAGGGAGCAAATAGGCCACCTCGCTTTTTCCTTTTTCTTCAAAGTGATTCAAGAAGGAAACCTCTTTGATTACGAGCAAGCAATGTTGAGCGTAGGTATAACAAGCAGGCGTAGAAAAAGAAAGAAGAAGAAGAAGAAAAGAAAAGAAAAGAAAGGAGAGAAACAGACAAGAAAGTGAGTTAGTGCAATCAATGTAAGCAAGGGAGAGAGCAGGATATATATATGCCACTGCATGCAAGGTCTAGGCTCCGCAACTTTACATATGTTGTTATTTGCTGCTGTAGTTTTGTTCCCCTATATTATAAGGCAGCGGGAACGAAAATAACAACAACTATTTTTTTTTTTTAAAATAAAATATATATAGAATAGAGCCCACAATATATTCTCATAAATCACGTAACTGCAAAAAGAAAAGTATAAATAAACAGAGCTCCGCCCTTTCGTGGATGAGGGGCTAGTGTCATGAAGAAGCCCACGCGATGGACACGCACGCACGCACGCATGCACACTCCATCGCTTCTGATCATAAATGTAATAATAATACTTTTTTTAATTATTATTTTTTTTTAGATGTTTCGAACACGCTGAGACAAGTCTGTCTGTCTGCCCCTCATATAATGACAGCCACTCTATCACGACGTGGAAGAAAGGACTGCCTTCTTGAGGGCTAGAATACTGCCGCGCTTCTCCATCAGCTCCTTGATGGTGGCCTCTTCGCCATAGTCATCTAGCCAGTTTGAGATCTCTTGCACAGTCTCACGCCACGGCCGTGCGTGCTCCACGGTGGTATCGGTAGCCCCAGACTGCTGCTGCTGCTCTTGACCCTCCTCTTGAAGCGGGTCCCCTGCGCGCTCCCAGGCATCATTGGACTTGATGGCAAGCACCGCAGCCTCAATGTCGTTGCGCAGAGAGCTATGCAAGAACTTTTTATCGTCGTGCGCCTGCAGAGCACGAATCACCTGCCGCGACGCGTTGAGTTCCTTCTTATTGAGGTTAAAGCCTTCAATCAAAGGTGTGTCGGCTTCCTTGTCCTTGGACTTGTTACCGGCGTGGCTTGCAGGTTCTACAGTGTCCGCCTCATTACTGATCACAGTAAGTGGGAGGAAGCGAGTAATCATATGGGTGGACACAACCCTCGTATGTGGGGCAGGCGCCGTCCCCTCCGTTGCCTCAGCGACTTCCTCTGCCGTCAGATTCTTTGCTATGTCAGCGTCCATCACCACCACAACCTCCTCCTCCTCCTCAGTTTGCGGATGCTGCTCACCTTCCAAGCTGCTGCTTTCTTCATCGCCATCAGTAAGTGTCTCTGGTACCGCCGTTGTCACTGCCTCAACTGCAGGTCCTTCCGACGCTGTTGAAGTCGTCGTCTCCACCACCTCAGAAGCAAGCACTGTCTTGATAAAGATAGCCCTTAGGTAGGCCTTGTTCACGTAGGGCAAGCCGCTCTCCGAAACTGCCGCCTCCACCACCACCTCTGTTGACTCGAGCGCAAGTGTGGTGCTGTGTGTGGCGTTACGCTTCGTGCCGTACTTGATCGCTTCTGCTTGAGAGGCCTCGATGGCGGCCGAAACGCCGGCAATGTGGTTGTGTTGCGCGAAACAGGCAGGACCGTCCACCATCACAGGAGGTGTCGCTGTGGGTGTAACAGCGTCTGTGCCAAAGCGTGTTGGGGCGGCAGTCTCCTGGATGAGAGGAGAGACAAACGTGAACACAAAGTCGCTTCTTCGATCCCTCAGCTTGATGCTCTTGAGGTCAGGCAGCATGGTTTCTCGAGTTGGGAAAAGCAAGTGCGCTTCTGACTCGATCGCCTGCATCTTCGCTCCATCCCCCACGACATCCACCTCCGTCTTTGGAGAGAGCGCGAAGCCAATGTCGTTCGTCAGCCACTCCCGTACCATAAAGCGCTGTACCCCAAGCTTTGCGCTCGGCACCGCCAAATACGCTGTCCCCATCACTGCTGCCTCATCTCCATTCAATGTTCTGTCCACCATGCCAGGCCCATAGCCCGCGCTAAGCACGGAGAGCAGCTTGGGCATGCGGGTAGCACCGCCAATCACCTCAAAGCGGGATAGTTTGGCGACAGAAGGAACCATATCGGCAGCTGCGCTGAGGGCCTGATCTCGAACGGCCACGGCAGCTTCAAAGAGCGGCGCGCAGACGTCCTCAAAGGTGGCACGAGACAGACGAGTGCTGAAGACTTTGCGTGTGTGTGCCGCCGCCCCATCGGAGGCTGCTGCAACCCCTTCCACCTCAACTATTGCTTCCTTGTTAGCTGAGAGTGTCTCTCGGGCACGCGTGGCAGCGCGCAAGAGACTCACCCGCTTGCGCGCATGCTCCTGTCGCTCCAGCGCTGTGAGGGAGGACAATTGGACACCCAGGACAGACCCGTTGAGAAAGGTCTGATCCCAGTAGTTGGCAATGCACTCATCAAAGGTCTTCCCACCGAGCGTTTGATTCATGGCCATCGCTTTCATTGTTATGACTCCCTCTAGCCCAGGCGAGTGCCGCGTCATGGAGGGTGGCACAGTGGAGAATTCAAAGAGGGCGGCTTCGGTCTGTCGGCTGCCAATATCGTAGATCATGATGTACGCTGGCTCCGCGCCAGCTGTGCGGGCAGGGAAGACCTGCTGTGCCTTGAGATACGCCAGCTGCGTCGCCGCCGCGGTGGTGCTGTGCACGAGACGCACAACACGCATGCCGGAAAGTGCACCAGCGTCTACCATCGCTTGACGCTGCGACAGCGAGGCAAACGTTGGGACAGTCACTGCGGCGTAGCGCACCGCAGTATTCGTGGTAGCAGCAGCAGTGCGATCTTCTGACGAAGCAGCGGCCTTGCCACTAGTACCATCACCAGCTGTAACCATGTTGTGACTGCGGGCCTGTAGAATGCGCTGAACATCTTCGTCAGAAACGCGGTTCTCATCGCGGTCTGCCTTCTCCGCCATGTGTCGTGCGTAGCCTAAAAGCATAGAAACGAGCTCATCGGCGCTGTACGTGACCGCATCATCGGTGGCACTGTTGCTGTCGTGCTGCTGCTTCTTTTCCGTGTTCATAATGCTGGTGGTGGCAACGTATGGCAGACGCACCCCGAGTCTGTCCCGTGGAGCCACAGTAACCACCTCACACTGAAAGTTAGACTCCACTACTTGACGCAGTGCGTTGATTTCTACGTCGTTTTCGTTCGATGACCTTGCTGCGCTGGTGTTGTGCTGGCCAAGGAGCAGTGCAGGACTGCAGACCACCTGGGACGGAAAACGAGGTCCAAGCGCGAGCGCCTGCTCCGCGAAACTCCTTTCCAGCTCAAACCCCCCTGCTGCTTCTCCTGCAGATACTGCTGTGATGCCAGCGTTCTTCTTGAAGTAGCGGAAGGCGATGCACGGGGGACTCTTGCGATTGGTTTGGTCATTCAGCACGATGCTGACGGAGCTCTGTGATGAACTAGCAGCAGCAGCAGGACTAAACTCTTGCCGGAAGGCAGCCACCTTCATAGAGTTCGCACCCATGTCGACCGCGAGCAGTTGCGTCTCTACGACTGCTAGTGCTTTAGACGTGAGCAGGCAGCAGACTAGGAGGAGGGCGATGAGGCGGAGCTGACGCCTTGCTGAGCGCCTCAATGTGAGAACTGTACCCATTTTTTTCCCTCTTGATACCCTCTTTAATAAAATTTCGTTTCCCTCCGCTGTAGGCTCTTCAATAGAAAGCACAGACACACAGACAACGCGAGAGAGAGAGAGCTTTTGGCGCGATACGCAGAATTACGAAATATAGATATCTTCCTTGGGTGTTGATGTGTGAGGCTTTGATTAAGGTGTGTAGGTACTTCCCGATATAAATGTGTATATGTGTACTTGGTATCTAGAGCATGTGTTACGTGCAGAGAGAGAGGGAGAGAAAACAGATGCGGTGGCAAGAAAAATGATCAAGAAACACGTATAAAGCCTGTATACTCCGATTAAAATATACGCATTTACATCTGTGCGGGTGCCATATAGTTGAGTGAGTGTCTTCACGCAGCACACCGAGAGAGAGAGAGAGAGGAAAGGCGCGCATAGGTGTGACGCCAATGTAGAATAAATATGTATACTTTAAACAGACAGATATGAGGAGGAAAACACAAATACATGAAAGTACTATAGGGGGTATCCACGAAGAGACAAAGCATTGTACGCTTATACGTTTCCATTTCCTTTTCTCTCCCGCGATCAGCTGATGTGCTGTCCTGTAAGAAACAAATGTCAACAACAACTACTACTACATCAACAAATTTACTTTCTGGTATCATCGATGTGGGCCAGTGTGAAAGTGTCTGCGCTCGCGTGCACTCTCTTCTTTTCCCTTTTCGAAGCGGGAAGAAGAGAGATGGATATCATAATAGTAGTAGGAAAACTCTACTGTTCTTTCTCTCTCTCTCTCTCTCTTTTCAATTTCCTCTATATCCCAGCTTGATATTCTAACACGCACACACACACACACACAATATTGCAATAACTCCCCCTTTTTTGCTTTGATGAAGGATAAAGGATGACATATGCGAGGATGCATAGCCTAGCACATATTTAAAGAAGAAACAAACGAAAAAAAAGAAAACAAAATCAACGACGCACACACGCACACATAAAAAAAAAAAAAACAAGCTACTATAACAATCACTGCAATAATTTCGCATGATTCATGTCATCTACACCAATGGGAAAACAAAGCAAAGCAAAGCAACAACTTCGCAAATAACTTCCCCTTTTTTTCTTTCGTTTCATAAGTAGATAATATATAAGGAAAAAAAATAGAGTGGTGATAATAGTTTTATTTTCGAAAAGAAATCCAACATAACAAGAACGTAAAGCAACTTTAAATGTTCCCTCCTTGTATATAAAAGATAAAAAAAAATAATAATAATAATAATAATAAAAGAAGGGGGAAAATAATAATAGCAAAGCAATCTGCTCAAGAAGATGATACAAGCAAGAAAGAAAGAAAATCACAATAACAATAACGGAAAGCCATCGATCAATGTCTTTCCTAATGATTACAAACAAACAAACATCAAATTCATCAACAAAGGATGGAAGAAACACATATACCAGTCTACATTCGCCAACTCATTACTCGCATTTCATTTTGAATATATATATATACATATATGACACTGGTAAACACAATTTTTTTTTTTAAAAATAGAGCACAGAAAGGGTTCTATACCATTAGAAAGAGAGAGCACATGAAGAGTGCTGGTGAGCAAAAATATATATATATCCTTCCTTACAAAGGAAAGCAACAACAGCAACAAAAACCAATGTCTCCTTCCATGTTTTTGTGGTCTTGTCCTCGCACACAAGGACGTACACCTGCTCGCTTGCACGTTGACACATATGTACAAGTGTACATCTCCTGGTAGTTACACGTTGCGCGCACTGCAGTTGCTCTCCCTTCATATATATATGTATGTTAGTGAGGGACGGGGGGGGGGGGAGGGAGGTGTGTGTGTTTGTTTGTGTGTATAAGAAAGCATTGTTCGCTTTATTACTTTTTTGCCACGTCTACAGGTCTGCGCCCTTTTCTTTCCCTCATTATCTCAATGTGTATGCATAGGCGTGTGTGTGTGCGTGCGCGCGCGCGGGTCCGAAAATACAGCTCACTGGGCCAAGTGAGATCCGGCGGAGACACGCTCACAAAAAAAATCTGGTGGAGAAAGAGAAAGGGTGCGAGAGGGGAAGGGAGGAGAAAGAAAAAAAAAGGACGAGGAGAAGGATGAGAAGAAGGCAAACAAACATAAAAACTATTCAATATATATATACAAAAAAGAAGAAACAAACACACAGAAAAAAGATGCACATAGAAAAAATAAAACTTAATATTTCACCATTTGCGTGCTCGTGTGTATGGGGGTTGAGGGGTAGGGTAGGGTAGGGGTAAAAAGGAAGTGAGCTATATAGGTAAGCACAATAGTAAGCGTTTGCTGGCGACGTATATGCAGACAAACAAACAAACATCGACACGATCACAAAAAAAGAAAACAACAACATCAATAGCCAAAGTGGAACGATGGCAACACATCCACAGAATAGACAGCGCGCGCGCGCAGCCTCCTTTCACATCTTTTTTCCCTCTCATGGAAAAACTATATTTCGCAGAATGCGCTCAAGGCCATTGTGATACTCCATGATGATGTGACGTCTCGCTGACCGCTCTGTCTTTCTCAGTACAGTGGATTGCGGATCCTGCAGTGCAGCAACGTCCTCCCCCGCGACGCCACCGCCGCCGCTGCCAGGAGAGTTCGGGAGGGAGGCAGAGTTTTCAACGGGAACGTATGGCCGCCGTTTAAATGCCTTCACCGCCGTAGCAATCCTGTCGTACGGAGGCTGCTGCCTGCTGCTCTCGCGTGACTCGTGTGCACGGAGAGCGCTAGCGGTGAGGAGAGCCACCACGCATTTGGGGGCGTCCTCTTCTCCACCACTTCGCTGCTCCTCGTCCTGCATTTTGTTCCGCAATGAAGTTGACACAGCAGACGAGAGCGACGTGGATGCAATCGCCCTGGTGGAGGAGGCCTTACCGCCCAAGGTGTTGCTGTTTGCGTTGGTGTTTACGATACCGCTACTAGTGCTATTCTTGTTATTGCTGTTCGGAACTGAACTTGCCCTCTTCTTAGTATTGCTGCCACTGGTGTTGCTTTCCTCAGCACTTCGCGGTGCACTGATGCTCTTGGCGGTGAGGACGTGATAAGGTGGTGACTGTTGTGAGTAAAGATGATGAGGTTGGTGTTGCTGCTGGAAGTGATGATGTGGCTGCATGGTTTCAGAGAGCGCACCAGGCAGCTCCAGCGACGTTGGTACGTTGTCACCACAACTACCACTACTTGCTGCTGCTGCTGCTGCCACCACCGCTGCTGCTGCTGCTGCTGTCACCACCGCTGCTGTGGCTACCGCCATTGCGCTCGTGCTCCCTCCAGTCAAGTACCCTGCGAGTTCTCTGCGAGGCATGCTATTGCGTGTAGTGCTTAGACTGGCTTCTACGGAGTGTGTAGCGGCTGACACTGTCACACGATCGTTCGACACCATCTCGCTGCAGCTGCTTGTGGGAGAGGTACCTCCAGCGTCGCCTGCTGCTGCTGCTGTTGTGGCCAGGATCGGTGCCAGAATAGGACGGACAGGACTGCTACTAGTACTGATGCAATGTTGTTCCTGCTGTTGTTGCGGCTGCTGTTGCGAGTGAATATGAAATGTGGACGCAATCGATGCCACCGCCTCCGCAGATATTCCATCCTGACTGTTGTTGCCTACTTGCTGTGTGGACACCCCAGGGCTTGATGACAGCCTGGATTCAATGACAGACACCACGCCAGCTGCCGACACGTATTGCTTTGAAGTATCCACATTAGGCCGTGCGGTGGTGGCGAAGCACTGCTCAGTGTTGATAGACTGAGCCTGACATTCATCGTCCTCCATCATGTTCTTATCATCCTTAGCAACACCGCCGTCCCCACCGCTCTGCTGTCTAGGAGAACCGCATCTGCTAGCACTTGTAGGGCCACTGCTATCATCATCGACTTCATCATCCTCGCTCCTGGTCAGCATAGAAGTCAGCAGTGTCGGGTGCATTCCTCGCTGTGGCGCTTGCAGCCTCAGCGCGGAGATGAGAAGGTGATCCATCGTGCGGCCAAGTCGTGTCTCCAGCCTGGCTCTGCGTGCTGCTTCCTTGGTGCTTACATTTACCCTATGCACCTCCTCTGCAGCCTTCACATCATCTGGCTGTGAATAGTCGCCATCGTCTTTCCAGGTAGACCGGTGTGAGCACGTGGAAATTGAATTCTCTCCGAACATACGGCTCTGACACCCAGGAATGTTGCCGCCGCATCCAGGACTGCCAAAGGAAACTTGCTCAAATCTACTGAAACTGGTGCTGCGGCTGTTCAACGGGTTGTCGTGACTCGCTTCATGACTTTCGCCATCCACTGACGTGACGTGACCTTGCCGTCGCCGCTGCTGCATGGGAGTTCTACTCAAGGCACCTCGAGCGGGGATGATGCTTGGGGGATTGCTGCTGCTGATGCTGCCTGGAAACGCAATATAGCACTTCCCTTCGTTCGAAGTGGGCGACGAGTGTGATCCACCACCACCACGTGGATAGACAGGAAGTTGCCCAAGACCGCCGCCGGCGGTGGCCGGGGCTGAGTTTTTGTCAGGTAAGCGCCAAAACGGGAGGTCCTTCACACCGCGATTGGTGCTGCTGCTGCCGCTGTTCCCAAGACTGACCCCTGACGCCAGCGCCAAAGGTGGGGCTTGCGAGCTGCGTGTACAGTCACCAGACTCCACAATGCGGCAGATAGACACCCAGTGTCTCCACTCGGTGAACAGAACATGTAGTCGCTGATGCTCCAATAGCTGCAACACGGTCAAAGCCACCTTGTCAGCTGCGCAGACTCTCCCTGTGTCACCGCCGCTAACCGTCTCTGCAGGTTCCGTCGTGATTAGATTCAAGTTACTCGTCTCCTGCTGCTGTTCCTGCAGAGGTGCGTGCTGAGGTATCTCCAGTGGTGGTGACCGTTGATGGTGGCCTGTACGGGTGACCAGCGCGCATCTAGGAGCTACAAGGTCCTTCCGCCGCTGCTGCTGTTGCTGCTGTTGTGGTTGCTGATCTGTAGTGGGAGTGCTTGCTTCTAACACCACCGCTTGTGTTGGTGAGCAGAAGGAGGAAGCCGTCGTCACTACCGTCGCAGTTGCTGGAGCGTTCGCTGCTTCTATGTTACCCACGTTTGCCGCTGCTGCACACTTGTTTGGGGATGCATTAAGCGATGGCTTGCGCGAGGTGTTAGCAGTGCGCGGGGCGGTGGTGTCTATATCGGTGCACACATAGAGCTGCCTTGCTGGACGCGCCGCCGTGGCCTGGCCGCCACCAAAGGAGAAGAGACTGCCAGAAGTAGAACCGTTTTTGTTGTTGTTGTCGTCGTTAAAACTGCCATTGCAACCTCTATTACCGCCGCCACCGCCTCCATTCATCTCAAGCGAGAACACAGGGTCGTCGTTCAGCACCCCCCCGTTACCACCACAATCAGTGCTGGTAATAATACTAGGGCGTGCTAGGCCGAGCGGCGTGTTTTCTGTCGTCACTGCCACTGCTGTGGTGGAGGATGCGTGGTAGGCGGTGCGAGGATGAGCTTTACCACCGCAGTGGTTCCCGCCACCACTTTGGGTGTTTTCTCTCTCTTTTTCTTTCGTCGAGACTATGTCAAATCCTGGGTTGAACCTTGGTGAGGACTCCGTGGATGCCACTCGACTAGAGAGCCTACTGGGTGACGCCTGCGACAGTCGACGCGCCGCGAGAACGCTGATTGCAGATCGTGAAGGAACAAAGTGATCAGACGCTGCTTGTGCCGGAGATGCCTCCGCGAGTGGAAGGGGCTTCTTGACCTCGACGCTAACGTGCGGTGTCGAGGATACCGATGAGCTTGTTGGCACCTTCGACGAGGGAGAGTAGCCTGATGCGGTAGCTTCAGTAATCTCTGACGTCATATATATATTATACACTCAAGGTACTAAAAAGATAAGAAAAATAATTGAAAAAAAAATGCGCAATTAGTAACAAACTACCTGCTTTTTGTGTTTGCTTGTATGTGGGAAACTACAGTGATCAACAAAAAAACAACGGCAAAAAAAAAGTTCACAAGAGAACAGGGGAGGGGGTATGAGGAGGAACAGCAAAAAACTAAACAATCACCCTCCAAAAAACAAGGAAAAAATATATAGCACACCTATAAGTGAAATGAATACTAGTGCACAAAGCAAAGAGAAGAAAAAGAAGTGATTGAAAGCCAATATATATATAAAAGTATGTGCACCACCCCACTCGCAGCACGACAAGTGCGTATGCTACGCTTATGTTGTGTGCAGTGTATACTTCTTGAGCGCGTTTGTAGGTGCACGTGTATGTTGTATGAGCACAATGCGCCCTTTGCGGAAAAAAAAAAAAGAAGTAGAGCAAAGAAAAAAAAAAAGCTAATAATGAAAAAAAAAATGCAAACGAGTAAAGGATTTTTTTTAAAAAAAATATCACACGTAAAGAAAATAGATAACTAAATGTATACAAAACGAATTCTACTTGCAGATGTGCTGTCCCGCTTTTGGGGAGATACGAAAAGACAGCAACACCGCGATGAAATAATAGAGTGCAAAAGTAAAGCCTGTGTGTGTGGTATATGTATATAAAGGTATAATATGCACCCACCCAGGATCTAAGAAGTACTCAGATCTGAAGATATGTATCAAGGCACGCACTTACTCAAAAAGAAAGAAAGATTGATTTTGTGTCTGTGTGTGTATATATATATATATATATATATATATTATGACTATATATGTATCCAGAAGAAGAATACATCTTTTAAATGTAGAAAAAAAAAGGAAAAGAAAAAAAGAGTGAGGGAGAGAAAAAGGAAAAAAAAAAAACAACAACAAGTAAAATAAAAGCAGCTTAGAAGGAGAACAAGTGAGGGAGGCAGCATATCGTCGCAATGAGAGGGCATCTCTCTCTCTCTTCTCGTTTGAGAGTTAAATTTGTACACATACATGCACATATACATATATAGTCAAATTGTTCTTTTTTTTTTCCTTTTTCTCTCCTCGTTTCTTTCGTTCTTACAGATGCGACTTTTTTTTTCCCACTCCATATACACCCGCTTTGAGGTCCGTGCAACGGCTAGAAGTAGAACAACAAAAAAGAAAGCAAAACAACACAATGCATATATATGTAATGTATATGTATTGCATGTATTTTTTCTCATCATGCTACACCGCGTAGCACATACCCACCAGCAAATAACCTTCAGCAGAGAGGATAGAACACCTAAATAAGAAAAGAAGGAGAGAAACTGAATATATATATATAATCGTTCCTTCCATCCTTCCCCTGTTCTTTGATTTACATGTAGTGAATAGATAAACAAATACAAATAAATAAATAGATAGATGTGTGTGTATGTAAGTATATGAAACATAATAGGGAGCAAGGGGCCTACACACACAGAGAGAGAGAAAAAAAAAAAAGAAAATGAACAAGCATACATGCTACTGTGTAGTCATAACGAGCGACAACAGTCTAAACATAACAACAACAACAAAAAAATACCAACATCAAGAGGATACAAGCAACAACAGCGAAGATATATGTTCTACAAAGCCAAGATAAAAAAAGAGAGGAAAAAAGGCAAGGAGGCAAAAGAAAAAAAAAACAATAATAGAAGATATTAACTTCTAGAAAAGAGAAAGCGTAACTTGCTTACCCGCCTCCCTCTCCCTCCTCTATTTCGTCCTGTGCCCTTTCCTACTTCTACTTCTATCTACTCTCTCTTCCTTTTTCATGACGGCAAAATAACGCAAACAAGAACAACAAACTTTGAAAATACATGTGCGTGTGTATGTGTGTGCCCCACAAACATCACGTCGGTCCCCCCTCAAAAAAGAAAAAAATTCACCTTCCTTCCTATCGTCCCAGTTACCACTCTCCCCTCCGTATATATTTTTACCACGCCGTGGTCAGTTAATTCCTATAGTTCTCACCGCTAGCACCACCGTTGCCGTTGCTGCCAATGGTCAGAGCGCCAGATGTGGCCGCATACTGAATACCCTTACCATGATACGGACAATGAAGTACCGGCTTCGTCTTGGCCTGGCGCTGCTGAGAGTTCATGTACGCTGGGTTGTTGCGTAGGGAGAGAATCATCGGACTCGGCGGCCTGTACGCGCCATTGCCCTTGCTCAGAAAGTCATCGTCATCGCTGTCGTCGTCCCTTTTCCTTGCGTTACCAAGCTTTCTGCGACCACTACCAGAGCGATTCTTGGTACTGCGGGAGCGAGCGGTGCGTGAGGCACTAATGCTGCGCCGAGCGGCGTTAGCGCCAAAGACTCTGCTGTGCCGTGGGGAGCGGCCCTTACGGGGAGAAGTGCTGCCGCGCCGTGAGGAGAGGCCGTTGCCGTCCTGCTTTACGTCTGCGATACGCGCACGGCGGGAGGCCTCGAGACGCTCGGGAAACAGATAGTATTGCAGCAGCAGGAGGTGCTCTTCATCGGTCAAGGGACCTTGAGTGAGTGGAGTGGACAGGGAGTCAGCAGCGACGCATTCAGCCTGACGCGAGGGGACGGCAAAGATGTGTGCCCCGCTTTCCTGCCCCGAGACAGGTACCACGTTCGTCAAGTACTTACGAGGAGAAAACGGTTGTCGCGGCGGCTTCCGGCCATTCCCGCCAGCTTGAGTGCTTACACGGTGATCACCAGCGCCCTGCAGAACAGCTAGCACATGCTTGCGGGTCTCTGGGGTCATGCCAGAGATGGAATTGGACTGAGAATACATCCCAGCCGTTGAAACATTGCGTGGGGAGGCGACGTTGAGAGTAGAGAAGGAGCAGCCAGACCCACGGCGATGTATGTTACCGCCGCTCAGGGACCAAAGAGTACAAAAGTCAGCGTAGTCCAACACGCCAGAGCTATGCACGTCCACGGCGGCGATCATGCCGTCCATGTCGATTGTAAGACCGAACTGGCGCACCAAGTTGCTCAGCACGCGTGCGTTGATTTCCCCAGTGGAATCTTCGTTGCCACCGAGTGCAACGAAGGCGCGGAGCGTGTCAGCGTCACCCAGATTCTTATTTCCACAAAAAGCTTGGAAGTTCACGTCATGCGAAGCCGCTGCTGCATCGCCATCGCCATGCGCCAACTTCATCTCGGTAGAGGAGGACGCAGCTGGTGCAAGAGCCGCTGCTGCCGCTGTCGCCGCTGCGGCGCTCTCCTCTGCAGCGTATGCGGCAGCGTTGATCATATGCTCCTTCTTGTAAAACCGAAGATACTTGTACAGCGAGGAAAGATTCACCTTGGAGCGAAAAGCCTGCAACACCATCTCAAGTTCCTCTTCGGAGGGATAGAGGCCGACCTCGCCGAGCAGCACACGCAGCTCAAAGCTGTTGGTAATGCTTTCGCGCTCACCGAGCAGAGCGGTGAAGCATTCCTGGATTTGAGTAGATTCTTCAAGAGTGAGCTCAGGGGGCTTGGCAAAGCTGGCAGTGAGCAACTTGATGCGCTCGCTCATTGACCCCGTGGAGATGGGATGCTGTGTCGCGGAGATCTTGGGGCTAAACGTCACCTGCTCCATCTCGCCTAGGTGGCTGTGGCCACTACCCAAGTTGTTGGTATCCATCATACTTTTTCTTCCTTTTGCTTGAAAGAGAAGGTGATATATAAAAGTATTAATAAGTGTATACGCGTATATATATGTGTGTGCTTGGAAGCAAGAGGACCGCAGATAACGGTTCTCAACACCAAACAACAAATGCCAACACGCTTCCTTTTTTTTTTTTTCTACAGAAGTATGTAAATAAATATATATGAAACAAGCATAGATAGATAAATATAAAGAGAAGAAAAATAAAAAAAATGCGACATTATTTCGCAAGAATTGATTTTTTTTCTTTTTTAAAGCATATCGAGACTACAGCAATTTAGTCCATTTCCAACCTATATCATGACCAGCTAGAGATGCATACAATGTGTGTGTGTATGCGTATGTATGTATGCGCTTGTGTGCGCATGCGTACGTCGTTTTTTTTTTTCCCGCAACATTTCACAGCAAGAATGAATAATCGTAATAAATAGTAATATGAATATAGTGAAAGAAAGGAGACAAGATAAGCCTGGTCGGTAATCCTACACCACTGCAGACGCGAGTGGAAGTATTTCTGCTGCTGCTCCTCTCTCTCCCTCCCTCCCTCCCCCTCAACAAAGCGAGTATATATAGGTGGATGTAAGTAATCACCCAGTTGTCTCTTTCCTCTCGAACAAAAAAAAGAAAGAGGACGAGACCGCAAAATCGCAAAAAAAAGGAGAAAATAAAAAGAGGGAGTCACACACAGGCACACCATGTACTTCACATCCACGTGGAGACAATATTTTCACATTGCCAATCAAGTCATGAGTCACTAAAGAACAAAGAGACCGCAACCTCTACGTTACCGCCGGCAGCTTCCAACATCTCCTTCGCCAACGCAGCATCTGTGATGCCTGTAAGTTCCATAAACTTGTCCAACTTGGTATCTTGCATAGGGTCCGAGTGATGCTGCTGCCGCTGTTGCTGCTGCTGAGCTTGCTGCTGGTCTGACGCGGGCTTTGCAACCGCCGCTGCTTTACTGCTTTCGTCTGATGCCTCGGTCGCACCGCCTCCTGCCGTTGCTGTTCTTGTCGCTGGCGATGCGCTACTCGCTCCTTCCAGCTCGCTCCTAATTTTTTCTTCTTCTTCTTCTTCTGCCTCGACCTCAGCATTTTCATAGCCAGGCTTTGCATAATCTGGTAGATCTGCTTCCACAAGAAACGGTACGACGGTCTCATCAATGCGGAGGCAGTTTGCCTTAAGATCGATCATCATCTGGTGGCGCTTCAGCTGGTCCAGTCCTATAATGACATCCATCTTCTGACGCTCCAGCACCGAGAAGGAGAAGGGAATATGGAGGCCGTTCAGCACGATCGGCGCCATGTGGATCCTACCTAAGATGGCCTGAGTGCCTACGCCTACTGCAATGCCGCGCATGCGAGTGTCGAGCAGACGCAGAAGACCGCAGCGTTCGGCGGTGCGAACGTTCATGATACTCATCTGGGCTCCAGAGTCTACAAAGGCCTTTACAGGGACTCCGTTGATGACACAGTCCACGTAGAGCATCACCACTGCTCCGAATGACTCAGGTGTGTACTCCATGGCATTGGCTAAGTTCTCATCAATATTTCGCTGTTGGATTGCCTTGTAGAGCTTCTTCTGCACTTCCACGTCGCTTTCCTCTACATACATGGATGCGGGTACCTGTTGCTGCTGTTGTTGGTGTTGAGGTGCCTGCGTAGGAGTGCCGAATAGCTCCAGCAGGCGCTGTGCGTTGCGAGAACGAGAATCCACTACGACCGTGTACTCCTTCTCATTCTCGTCCTCATCGTCCGTCATATCCATCTCCTGCAGTGTTATTGTGGCAGCTTGCGAGACATTGTAAGACGGAGCAGCGGCCTTGTTTTTGATGCGGATAAGCTGATCCCCTTCCCCCAAGTCATGCTCAGCAGCAAGCAACACCATGAGATTGACAAGTGGCTCCGTGGCTTCCAAGTTGTACGTGCCGAGGTGCTTGCCGGTGCTGTCCTCGCATTTTACATTTACCATTTTCTTTTTCTTATGTATGTATGTATGTGTGTGTGTGTATGTAGAAATGAAAAATACATATATATATATATATATTTATGTGCATAAATGTTAGTGTGAGAGAAAGGAGATGCATATGTAAAGGGACATCAACTCAGTGAGCGCAACTTGTTCAATGAAATGAACGCGAGGGAGAGTACAGAGCTTTTACCTAGAAACTGGTTTCTGCTTTCGTATATATATATATAATACTTGGATTGTAAATAGAATATTTCACGATAGCAAAAAAAAAAAAAAAAAAGACAGCGACGGTCGCGAGTGCAGAACCCCTTGAAAACAGCAACAACTAAACACTCACGTCGTGTACTACTGGCTTGCATTTTTTTGAGACATCGCTAGCACAAGCAAGTGCGGGGCCTCACGCTTCACCTGCGCTACACCACCTCTCAGCACAGAAACGCAGTGCACACCACAGCGTATCAGCTCCGCACCAAAGACTTGAGCCACGGCCCAGTCGTACTGTTCTTTAACAGCAGCAGCAGCAGCAGCGGCTACATCTGCTGGTTCTTCCCCTTCCCTTCCTTCCTCTTCCCCTGTACCAACCACAAGGACTACATGAGGGGCACTAGCTGCCTTCATAACTAGAGGATCCAGTCCTGCATACACTCCGCCTGCCTGCTGTGAGGAGGAGAGGAATGCTGAAAGGGAAGAAGAGGAAGAACAGTTGCTATTGTGACCCATCGCCGTCGTCATCATTGCGTAATGCGACGGGACCGCCGCAAACACCACATTGCGGAGCTGCCGCACAATCCCCATGGCCGCATCTTGCACCTCTCTTAAGGGCATTTGCTCTACAGCTGCTGCTTCAGGAGTAGGCAGCGAGGGCAATAGCGCCGTGAGGGACCCTACTAGGTGATAGCGTCGCTGCTGTTGCTGTCTTGCATGTCCCTCACGGCCAGGCGAAGCGGTATCGTAGATGAGGTGCACCATATAAAGTCCTGCGTCCTCCCAATGGATTGTGTAAGAAGGCGATGACGAGGAGGGTGCAGCGCCGCTGTTAGAGCCGTTGCTCTTGCGATCACCGTACCATTGCTGCTGCTTCACTCCCCTTGTGGCTGCCTTCTGCGCACAAAGAAGAAACTCGACGGTGGCGTACGCCAATGCGCTTGAGAGAAGTCTGCGTGGACCCCAGACGCTTCCCTCCGCCTCTGTACCGTCTCTCTTGGAGGTGCTTCCATAGGGTTGACACCCAATGATGGGTGGTACTGCTTGCATGAGCACCGTAGCTGCCCGTAGCACCCGCGGGATATCCACATCTGCCAGTGAGTTCAGCAATGTCAGACACTCTGAGAAGTCGCTACTCAAGAGACTGTCCCGCTGTTGCATCACAATGGCGCAGCACAAGCACGAGACACAGTGTGGTGCGTTCACATAATGAAGTAGGATCCAGTCCCAGAGCAGATATACCTTCCGTGTAGGAAGGCTGTGGGCAAAGAGAGTGAGCACCCAGCCCATCGCGAAGAGATGCGGGCGGCAGTCCAGCGTGTCGAAGAGGTGATACGCAAGGAGAGGGTCGGTGTAGCGGAGAAGAACGGATATTTGGTGCAGCCGCTCCTCCATAGTGAGACGCTTCATGCGACGATGAGTGTGGCGCTGTTGCTGCCGCCGCTGTTGATGAGACGAGTGGAGAGCAGCAGGAGAAGGGAAGGGAACACTACGGTGTTGGTGGTTGGTGTCTCCAGCACCGGTATTCGACTGGCCACTACCACTACTACTATTATTACTGGGGTTCATAGCGGTGTTGTCGAATGGGATGAAATGATGAATAATTTCATGCAGCTGGGCAGTCACAAGAGCCTCATCGGCAAAGCTGACGGAGAGCAGCACCGCGCACAGGCTATCCACGCCCTGCCAGTAGTGCCACTGTGGATTCAGGCAGAGCCATGCCTTGATGACCCTCCGAAGTTTTTCATGCCCAGCAGGAGTGGAGAGCAGTGGGTGGTACTGATGACATCGCGGGATGTCAAGCGTGATCTGCCGGTCAGAGTCGGACCAGCGGGTAGTGTTCAGGCCGTGGTAGATGCCCTCACGAACATGAGTAGGGGGCACATGCAACAGCACTCCCCACACTTCACCCCGCAAGATGGCTGGCACTGGCGGCATCATCGAGGCCGCTGCTGCGTGTGCGCTACCGCCGCCCTTCACCGCACTAATGTTGCCCTGCTGCGCCACCACCGCCACCGCCACCATCTTATCTGTCAAGTAGCTGCGTATCGCACGAGCCTTCAAAGCGGCATCACCGCCTCTCAACTGGACTAGGAGTGCTCGCATGTCATGCGTGGCGTGCAGCTGTACGTCCAGCTCTTCTACATCACTCGAGTAAAGCATCGCCCTGACCTTTGCCTCCATCGGCCCCACACGAGTAGTTGCGCCTTGTGCGCCAAAATACGGACTGCCGCTGCTGCCGTTACTGTCACCGGTGTTGTGCATGGTCAAGAGACGGCGTGAGGTTCCCTGCTGTCGCTGCCCCACTATCCCAAGAAGTGTCTGAAGGCTGCCACCAATGTTATTGCTACTGGGCACTGCGGAGCTACTGGAGAGACTAGCAAGGGATTGAGCGAGCGCCTTCTTCAGAGTGTCTTCTGAAACAAACACAGAAAGCGATGAAAGCACAGAGGCAGTCACTATTGGCTCGGAGGAAACAGCCGAGTAATCATGTGCCGCCGCCATGGTGGATTGCCTGACAACGGTGACACCCGCGACTGCGGCGTACGCCGGAAGTTGCCCTCGCTCAATGACGCCGCTGATAAAGGGATGATTAGCGGCAGCGTAGCGTAGCTGACCCCGCCTGCGCTGCTGCTGCTTCTTCTTCCTTTCGTCCTCTTTTTCCTCGTTGCCGTCTTGCTCTCGATCGCTGGCGACTGCCCCCCCATCACCACTCCTTTCCCTCTCTGGACCCCCCTTTCCTACTACGCGATCATCATCACGATCGCCATTGTCACTGCCGCTGTAGTCCCCGCACTCAATGAGGACTGCCATGCGTACTAGCCGTATGAACTCAATATAGCACGTCCCCTCCAGCAGCGCATCCCCCAGCTGCGTGCCACTCTCTCTCGCCACGTGCTTCTCCACCAGCCTTCGCCATGCAAGGAGTCTTTCCCAAGCACTAAGCGATGAGTTGCTGCTTCTGCTGCTAGCGCCTCCTGCGATGACCCGGGGGTGATGACTGTCCCTACAGTGGCCAGGGTTCACATTACTGCCAGCCGTGCGTGCGCACGAGGTGCGAGCAGGAAAAAGGAAGAGGAGCGGGGTATGAAGAGAGCCGAGGACACGCCCCAGTCGCTGCACGGCAATGGTGGCGTTCAGGTCCACAGCCGCAAGCGCCGTAAGACTACTCGAGGTGCAAAGCAAGCCGCCGCGCTTTGGTGTCTTACCGCTACCGCCGATTCCACTCCTTCTCCATGTACAACTGTCTCTGTTTTCTAAATGACCTGAAGCGACTGGACTTCCAGGCATGCTGAGCGCGACTGCAGAGGCAACACGCGAGAGACGTTGACGGCCACCAATGCGACGGCCATCGCTAACAGCCATAAATGGCAAATCTGTCCTTGGTGTCGTCGTGAGACTTTCTTCCCTTCTGCTTTCTTCTAGCGATAGCTGTGGCTGAGAGTCACCCAGCCTACTCCCGTTGAGTTCCTCACCTTCTACATTCTCATTGTCGTCTTCGTCGTCGTCATCACTGAACGAGTGAGCGTGTCGAAACGCGGCCCAGCGCTCTGCCCTGCTCCACTGCAACCCAGAGGCACAAACCTCCACCACTGTGCACGCCACAAAGGCAGCGTCGTATGTGTCGCGCAGGTAATGGAGCCACTCCTGGGCAAGTAAGATAGGACTTGGCACCACACCAGTGGCACTGCCACCGTCTTGTGTGGGTGTGCCAGAAGAGGAAGCAGAAGGATGCGTAAACATGGAGAGACCTGCCATGACGTTTCGCCGGAAGTGATGCAGCGCAGCGTAAAGAAAATTTTGAGTCGCGTAGACAGACACGCCATGCACCTCTACGAGCAACGCACAAACATCCGCAAACACAGAGTACGTCTTGCGCTTCACTGATTCACGCTTGCCAAGCGTGTCAGGGCCATCGCCACCAGCGGCGAGGTGACACACATGAGGGTTGCTGGTGTCGAAGCCACTCAGCGCAGCCTCCATAAATATCACAGCAATATTCCAGGCATCATCAGAGAAGCAGTGCGGTGGTGCCGGAGCCAGTGCGAAGGTACCATCACCACTGCTATTGCCTCCTCCTCCTCCTCCTCCTCCTCCTCCACCTCCACAGCGTTGATGATGGTGAAGCTGTCTTTCTCTGCAGAGTCGCGAGTATAATTGTGGCGAAGTATATGGCGCCACTGCCGCACCAGCCGCATCCTCCACAGTGGTATCAAAGAAGTGCGTGACGAGAGGGAGTACTTGCTGCCGCTGCTTCTGCGAGGCCCCTCTCATCGCCTCTGGGTTGTTCTCTGTCCCACTAGGTGTGCCAGGAGCATAGGAGGAGGAGGTCACATGGGGTGAGTCAGCAGCAGCGGACCGCCACACTGTCGTCGGTGTGTTGGTCGCAGAGGAAGAGGGGGAGGGTGAGAGCTCATCTGCAAAACGGTAGGGATGGCGCTTGCGCTGCTGCTTTTCCTCGGCGTCCGTGGCAGTTAAGGTAGCGGAGCGTGCCTGGGGCGGCGGCAGCGAGACACGCAGGGAGCGCCAGACCGCACTAAGAGGATCGCGAAGCGCAAAGCAGCGACTTGCCGTGACTCCAATTCTGTCGGCTGTGAAGGGCCCGAAAGCGCAGGTGTCGTCCTCGCTTTCGTATCCCTCCTCCTCGCTTTCATCTTCACCCCCTCCGCCCATGTGAGGGTGGGAATAGAAAGTGGAACACGTCGCCTTCTGCTGCTGCTGTCGATGCTGTTCATGCCATTTTTCAACGTGTCGAGCGTAGTGCTCAATGTGAAACGGCGAGGAGGCGGCGCCTGGTGGAGCCGGTGTGGGCACCGCCCCGCTCAGCTCCAGCGGCGGGTAAGCATGACGGCCGTGCACGTGCCGATGAGCACCGAGCAGGCGAGCTCGCTGTCTCCACGCCGCGCCGAGCAGGTCCCACAACTGCAGCCAGAGCTGCTCCAGCGTCTCCGCTGGGAAGACATGGAGGGGGGCAGCTGTTGTTGCTGCTGCCGCCGCTGCTGGTAAAGTCACGCGATACCGGTACAGACGGTCCTGCAGACCCAGCGCGGTATCCTCTTGGATAAAGAGCCAGCTGTGGCGGTGTCGAAGTACTTCAAGAGGAATCAGCAGGTGCTGCGATAGACAAGTGAGGTCGCGCACGAGGGAGGCGTAACGAGGCTGTTCCGAGAGAAAGACAGACGCTAGGTCAAACACGGCTGTGCGATGGTAATCCTCGCCTGCTGTATGACCATTATGCGCAGCGGTGGCAGCAGCGTCGTAGGCCTTACGGGCCAACAGTTCCACAAACTGCCTCTCTACATCCAATTCAATGGCAGATTCTTCATGAGAAGCTGCTGCATCACCTTTCTTTTGGTTTCCCATCTGCCCATGGCGCCATTCAAGAAGTGCCCGTAACAGCCGGGCCGCCTCAGCGTTCTTCTCAAGAATGATGGAAGATGTTGGCAATGTCATTGAACCTGTAGCATCTTCATTGTTGTTGTTGCTGCTGTCTTCATCGCCACCTCCGGCACCGGCAGCGGAGCGCTCACTCCACAATCTGCCTAAGACGAGTGCATCGCGGAAGTCCTCCAGGCAGCCACGAACCAAACTTGTGGCGACGTTGGCGATGTTTGGATGAGAGAAGAGAGAGTGAGCCGTGTTGAGGGTGGATCGCACTACACAGGACACGCCGCTGCTACATGTGCCACCCTTCACGTCATTGGACAGAAATGGGGGATGATCTTGCGGCACCTGCATCGAAGACGAAAGACCGCCGTGACCTTCCAGCTTGCCCTCTACCTGCGACCCGTTGTGGTGATGATGACTATCACAATGAGGATCCATATGACCGGGATAGGCATTGCTGCCCTGCTGCATACAAATACGCCCCCCTCTTTCTCTCTCTCGCAGTGATGGATGAGCGTTCACACAACACAACAGCGCTATGCGCAAAAAGAGAAAGAATATATGTATAAAACACGAATATATAATGTATTAAAAATCACAAAGAGAGAGAAAAACAACAACAATAAAAAGAAGTCGATCAATAAGATACCTAAAGCTTTGAAGAAGATAAAAAAAATAATGAGAAAAAAATGAGGGTAAAAAACAATCAACTTAAGAAAAAAAAAAAAACAGAAAATAAAATGAAGAGGGGGGGGGGAGGATGGAGAGAAAGTGAGATGTGTCAACTAACTGCGTCAGTGCAAGACAAAGGATTATCCTTGTGTTTCTCTTCACTTTGTCTTATATTTATTAGAAAATATGTTTTAATATTAATATTAATATTTTTTTGTGTGTGTTGTCATCTGCAATTGCAAATATGGCGGATCTCGTTTCTTCTCTTCTCTTCTTTTTCTCCCGCATCTACACACGCACACACATACACACACACACGGATAGCCATCACCATCACCACCTCTATCACAGACAGATGCATTACGAAGCAGCGCCAGTCTCTACAGCAGATGCCTTGGCTTTTTCCAGAAGCTCCTCCCACTTGCTCTCGACCAGCTTTTCTGCCTCCAAGTACACGTTGCGTATGAGAGTTTTGCGGAACTCTAGAGAGGTATTGAGTACCAGCTCATCGCCCTCCTTCAGAAAGTCCTTGAGCGCATCCTTGGCTAGCAGCAGCGCCACGTTTGCTTGCGTGACCTCCCCATTAGCCAAAGGCTCTCGTCCCACCTTGGACAAGACGTTATTAAGTCTGCCATCGCTCACATTGTTCAGCAACAGACCATTAGCGGCCGCCTCTAGCTGCGGCAGCATCGTCTCCTTGATCACCGTCACGTTCCCTTTCACGCGTCGCAGCGCACCCGCGCGGACCGTGTCTAGAAATGTCTCCTTGAGCTCTCGCTGCTTCCCTGGGTGCTTGAGTTCCATAAAGCTAGAGCACCGCAGTTTGATGATCGTTGACACGTTGAGCCTCTCGATCGAAGAATCACCACGCTTGACGTGGCGGATGACGACCCCCTCAGCGAGGTTCCCCTCTAAAGGATAGTTGCCCAGACCTAGAAGCGCAGGAAGAGGGGTGTGAAAGTTCTCAACATCAAACGCGAGGCACTGATCAAGCGTGCCGCGCACCAGCGGTTTTGAGTAGAGCAGATTGGGCACCTGAGAGCAAATTTCAGTAAAGTCATCGAACCCTAGCATTACGAAATCCTCATCTGCACCGGAGACAGAATATTTCAGGTCGAAAGCGAAGAAGTGCAGCTCTGGGCTGTACTGAGGAAACGGTTCCTGCTGGATAAGAACGCCAGATATAGGGAACTTCTTCCCATTGGGGAGCTTGCACCACTTCATGCTAGGAGGAACCAGCGGATGCGTGTACCTCGCGCCGAAGAGCTCTCCATTCAGCACAATGCGGCCAATGCGGTCAGCAATGCCGTATTTCTGTTTCAGCAGGGCCGCGATAGTTTGGATCTGAGCGGTGAACTCTTCTGCTAACACGTGATAGCCAAAAAAGTTTTCGTTTGGGTCCATGAGACAGCTCCGCTTCGCATATCGGACCTCCTCTTCATGAAGAAAGTAAATGCCAAAATTAGAGCCGTGCACCTTTTCGCACGCCACCCATCCTTGATTCGCCAGACCACTTGCTCGAATGTGCTCAATGCGTGTCTCACTGGGCAGATCAATCTCAATGTACGGTGCAAAACTCTCCTGGCTGTTAGCAAGTGGCGTGTACCCACGACGCTGCACCAGCATCGGCACGCTGTAATGAGATGAGCATGAGGATGACGAGGATGAAAGTGTACGCAGAGAGGCTGATGCCTTCATCAAAGCGCCGCCTTGCTTCCTCTCAACGACTCTGGAGGTGACGCCAAGGCTACCGTTGCTGCATACTGGTAGCAGCCGGCACGCATGCCTCAGAGCCACGTTGCAGCAGCCACTGTTACTACTGCTGATTGCTCTCGCGTGGAAGCGAACCAACGAGCGCATCTGAACAGTAATGTTGTTTACTTCTCAAGAAGAAGAAGAAAAAAGATCTCCTCCCCACAACCACCACTTGTCGGTTTCTCGACTGCTTTTGAGGAAGTAAGGAATAGAAAAAGAACTATGCTTGATTTTATTGAATTCAACGCCACGAAAAGTAATTCTTCAAAGTACACAAGGATAATAAAAGTGATTAAAATAAAGGTTGAAAAGGTAAAAAAAAAAACAGAAAGAAAGGTAGTGAAAGGTGCATTTAAAAGAAATGCACCACACACACTTGGTAAAAGAATAATAAAGAAAAATATGCACTGAGCTACATAGGCCATGCCGCACTGTCTAAACATTTTTCATCTTCTGACTTGTAGTCGATCGAGTCCCTTCACCTCTTCCCAAGTAGCAACTTCGAGCGTGTACTCCCAATAAACAACTCTTCACACACAAACACACACACACACACAAACAAACTCTAAAAAGATAAAAAAAGGGGAAAAAAGTACAAAGCAACACAAATAGTAACAATAACAGCGCAACGATAAAAATAAATATAAACACGTGTACAGCAATACAGCTACTTGCATCTTTGTAAAACACGGGCGACTAAACTTAAAAAAAAAAAAGCGTTCAGATATCCCTCGCGCAAATCTAAAAAAAAAACAGTTATGAAGCAAACAAAAAAACACACACACACAAACCTGGTGAATAACATAGCTACGGAGTAATGTGGTAAAGAATACCACCTCACTTCTATTTTCCCTCTCTTTTTGTAAGGAAGAGATGCACTCGCCTTTCCCCTTTCTCCTCTTGCTGTTCGCGCTCGCTTACGCCTCTTTGAGTGCGACTGACCAGAACTTGACCTTCCCTCTGCCACACATAGTAACCAAGAAGAAACTCGTGCCCCCGCCACCGACCTTGGAGCGGATTATGGCCTCCGGATGCAGAGAGAACGCCGCTGTTGGGCCCTCAATGAGAACGTAGTCCCTCCGTCTTCCACTGCTGAAGGCACTATTGTTCACGTCCTCGTGGAGGTTCCCAATGGAGGAGAAGAGTATGCCTTCCTCCTCATTGTGAGCGGCGTTACAGGGGGTGAAAAGAATTGGCCAATGCGAGACGCGTGTGTCGTAGGAAACTGCAATCACATCGACCCCAATGTACTGAGGCATGCCGGTACCACTACGGCTCGCGGGCAGGGTGAGGGGAAGCACCGAAACGTTGTTCACCCAGCTCCTATGAAACTTCTTCTTCTCTAGGATTTGCAGCCCACCTCCTTTGCCACAGGCATTCATGCCACTACCACCTCCCATCCTGTTGTTCCCACCACCACCGCCAAGTTCGCTGATGTGGAACGCACTCAACCCCCTCAGCGCACCTGCACACCACCGGAACGATGTCATCGTGTCGTCCTCGCCAGAGGCGATGAGAATATCTGGGGTGAGAAGCTGTTGAATAGTGTTCGCAGTCCACGTCAGCGTCAGAATGCTTCCAACCGCGTTGTAATCATACACGGAGAGCGCGGTCAGAACCTCCAGCCCTGGTAGTCGCACAATAACAATCGTACCGTCGTTGCAAGAGATGGCCGCTATGTGCTCCTCCTCTCTATGGAAAAGAAGGGTCTGTTCAGAGGTGATAAGGGTGGTGCGGGGTCTCGCCTGCTTCTGTGGTGATGGAGGAGGGGGCGTCTTTGCACCAGGCAGCAGCGTGGGCGTCGAGAGCAATGGTGGAGAGTAGGAGGTCCAGACGCGGACGAAGAAGGAGGGAATGCGGAGGGCGATGCACTCGATAGGGCGAAAGCCGAAGGACTGATTGCCCAACTGCCTCAGGATCCAGCTCCCCTGCGTGGTGACACAGAGCAGCAGGACTTGCCCACAATCAAATCCAACAGCAAACAGTGAGGGCGGTACAGCGAAGAAGGACTGACCAGGCCTCTGCGTACCGCTGTCCTCCGCCAGCTTGATGCTACGCTTGCCGTTTCGCTTGGCAATTCCCGCGTACTCAGCCATTTGCGAGAGTCTCTTCTCCAGCCCACACTGAACTTCTTTAATCACCGATACGGGGGAACAGATCACCTTGACACCTCGCCCTAGCGGGGAGCTGGACACGTTACCGGTGCCAGCCGTCGCTCCGTTGCAGGTGCTGCTGCCCCCATTAAAGTTCAGTCGCTGCACGATGCGGCCCTCAAGGATGCTGTGCACAAACACATCACCGTTTTGGTTGCCGAACATAAGGTAGGGCTCGACGACAAAGCCGACGAGTGCGGCGGAGGTGGTCTTGCGGTCCTCATCCGCGCCATTGAAGACCGTCTCAGACTGTTGGAAGAATGTCGGGGCGTCGGCGTCCGAGACACGCACGTCTCGAAAAGTGAGCGTGTTTGGGGCTACTATCGGACTTGCTGTCCCTCCTCTCTGCGGCTCCGCGGCCGCCGCAGCCCCAGAGGGTCCGCTGTCGCCGAAGCCAACAGGGGTAGGGGAGCTCGCACCGGAGGACGTTTCATAATAGCCGTCGCTGCCTTGCGTCGGGTGCACGTCTTCCTCGGCCATCATGAAGAGGTGCTGTGCGGTAACCTTGCGTGATGCGATGCTCACAGAGAGTGTTTGGATAGGGGCACTGTAGAGAAAGCGGCCGTCTTGGTGTGCGATAAAGTAGATACTAAGGTGGTTGAATGAGTTGGCAGAGACAAGGGTGTGCTGGATAGGCGCGGCACCATACGGAGGCAGTGGTGCTGGTGGCGCGTTAGAAAGTGGCGGCTGCCCTGGCTGCTGCTGCTGCTGCTGCTCTGGAGTAGGGTCGGGCAGCTTGCCGCGCAAGACAAGATCGATCAGGTTGGGGGTGGAGTGGGTGCCGTGCACGCCTTCGGGAAAATTTTGGATATGCTGTGCGAGTGAAGAAGCCTTGGCGGCGGCGGCAGCGGCAGCGGTGCTGGCACCACTGGCAGCTGAGGAAGCCCCCGCGCCTGTGGGTGAGCCAGCCTCAGTACTGCCGCCTCCCCCTCCTCCGGTTGCCACAGGTGTGACACCGGGCCTGAAGGAGCTGCCGGCCTGAAAAGACGTGCCGGCGCCGCCTCCAGTACCGACGCCGGTTGAGCTGCTACCAGCTGGCGCCTCGCTGTTGCTACTCTCCGGAGATATAAGTCCCATTGCCCGCTTCCACTGCACAGAGAGAAGCGTCTCCATGTGAACCACATCGTTGTTGTCTTGACCTCTCGCCGCCGCCATGAAAGACCCCGTGGCGGCTGCTGGTGCGATGATGATCGTCTCCTGAGGAGGCAGACTAAGCGTGTCGAGGGTGGGGTTCTTGAGATCCACGAAGGACCCGTAGACCGCACCGCGGGCGTTGCCGGTGGTGACCACAGAAGGATATCCACTTGAGGTATAGGCGCTGTTGATCGCGTTGACGAGCGACGCCTCTTGTTTAAACTGAACGCACGGCTCATCGTCGGTGCATGCGTTGTATCCTAAGGCGGATGCAGTGGCACCACCACTGTTACCATCTTCGCCCAAGCCATCCCCAGGTGAAGAAGCTGGTGCTGGGGAAAGATCGGAGGACCTATACGAGTGATAGAGAGGGACACGAAAGCGTCCGTCCACGACTGGGTTCCAGCCTCTACCAGGTTCAGCATTAGATGTCTGTAGTAATGATGACTGTGAGTTGGAGTTCATTTTTTCTTTCCTCTTTGTAGATATCGCGTCTCTCCTTTGTCTGTGTAAGCTTCACAGATGTGTCGATAAATATCAATAAAGATACAAGGGAAGCTAGTGAGATATGCCCTCTTTATATTTTAGCTGCAATAATATAATAATAATAATAACAATAGTAAGCACAGGAAAACAGAATGTACACCAATAAAAAAGAAATACAAGGTGATACAATATATGAGCTAAACAACCGAAAAAAAGGGGTGAGAGAAACGCTTGACCAAACGCAAACCTCTGTGGTTCTTTTTGGCGGCTACTTAAGAGGTGGGATAAAATATAGAAAAGTGAAAAAGAAAGAAAAAAAGAAAAAAGACACGATAACAGGTAGATAGTGATCCAAGACAAGAAATTCATACATCTATATATATAGGGTGAAAATGCGAAGACATTCAACATAGTGACATGAACAAGCTGTACAGAGAATTTCCTCCCACAATCGTAAAAAAAAAAAAAATGAATAAACAAAGGGAAGTGCGAAAACAGTTTTAGTATACTTTTTGTTTATCGGCAACTGTACGAAGTGTAGTGAGAAGACTTCACTCACTCGTTTCTCTCGCTAGCATAGCTGTGAGAGGGCGGCGGAGGGAGGGGGGGGGGAGGAAAAAAAAATTATGTAGATAGACAAGAGAGGCGCTTTTCAAAACACAGACACATCACTATTAGTAACACAAAGCCCCTCTCCCGATATTTCACAAAGCAAGATATTCGCTCATAACAGCAAAAAAAAAGCACAAGAAAATCATATTGAGGAAACTGAAGGATAGGGAAGGTGGACTTCTCTCTAAGCACCTTTCCTCCCATACATATGTATATATATATGCAATGGGATTGCGAGAGAAAAAGGCGAAGGCAGAGGAGGCCACTTGGGCCCCTCTACAGAAGCAAAAAAAAAAAACACACAAAAATAAAATAAATGCAGTCCATACTTCTTTTGTTATTCTCTCTCTCTCTCTCCAATTCTCATTGTTCACGGACATCGTTACCAACCACCAAAAGGTGCCCCCCTCCCTCAGAATCCCTTCTCGATTGTGGAGAACATCTCACACCTTTCCAAAACTCTTTTTTTTTTTTTTGTGTGTGTGTGTGTGTTTATCTGCTTGCTTTTGTTTCCCCCCACTCTATCATGGTTATTTCGCTTTTATGCGTTGCCCCACATGTACACACGCAGTCTCCCTGTCTCACTCTGTCTCTCTCCTTCCTTACAGACCCTTGTAGTACGTGAAGTTCTGCACGGGAGATCCATCCTGGCGCTTGAGGCCCTGGAACTGCTCCTCTAGCTTCGACGCGGGAATGGCCTGAACGACGTTGTACGCCGCCAGTGCAGGTGGGACGCCCAGGGTGAGACCCGCCATCTGCAGAAGCGCCTCCGTGACGACAGAGTGCCGACGCACAGGGGCACAGAGACGCGAGAGCGGCAGCATCAGCAGCGTTGGGAACATCATGCAGGGAAAGTTCCAAATTACGCGCGTGGCGCTGCACTTGAGAAGACTGTCCTTTCCCGCGTTTGTGCTGTAGCCACGGACAGTGCCATCTTCGTCCTTCACCTGAATACCTTGACCACCTGTCATCCATTCGTTCTTTCGCATCAGCGCTAGGTTGGCCACCGAAGCTGTGACCACGCCAGCAAAGGGAACAGTGGCGCGAATCAGCGTCGCTGTGGTGGTGCCTGGCGCCACCCGCTTGGTCAGCATCGTGGCGCCAAGACCGGCACCACACGCAATGACCACTGCCGCCGTGTACGCCTTGAGAAGTTCACCCGTTGGCTGCTTATCAGAGGAGCGGTTTGCGTAGTTGACTGCGCTGTTGTAGCTCTGGTTCAGCCACTGAATAAAAAGTGTACGAGGCACGCTGGCGACCGTGCTGGGGGTCATCATGAAAGGCACAATGAGAAAGTTGGCGGGGAGAAAGGCACACATGCGGAAGAGTGGGAAGATGGGTTCCTTGGTGGTCGGGTGCACGCACTGCTCAATCGCATTGCGCGCCTTCCAGAGCTCGGCATCCGTGGCGCCAGCACTCAGCCCGTCTTTGCGGCTATCCAGCAGCAGCTGCGCCTTCTGCAGAGAGCGCTCCGTTTCAAACACAAGAAGAGGGTTCACAGACTGAGCCCAGTACCCGACACGACCCCAGTAGGAGTTCATGTCGTACAGGGTACCAGTCTCAGAGAAGGGAGGAACAGGCATTTTCTCTGCTTTTTTTTTTGAAAATGTGTAAGCGCTTTGTGTATGTGGGGAGGGAACTACCCGTCTAAAGAAATGTCTGTAAGTAAAAAGTTTCTTTACTTCTTATATATATTTGAGTGAAGGAAAATCAACTGATGGTTCGATAAATTTGTATCTATATGTATATAGACGTGCGCACGTACTTTTGGGTAAGTATATATTGTTAAAAAAAAATATGAGTGTATAATGATGTACTGCCGTTCTTTTACTCCAAAGATCAGCATGACAATGTGAAGGCACAGGAAGGACAGAGAGAGAGAGAGAGAGTATCAACGATGGGATGAGTGATGAAGCAGTCGAATCCGGTTGTACATTTGAAAATGAAAAGGAGAGGCTTACCTAACGTACTTCATCTCAGTGGGTCACATACAAATCAACACCAAAACCAAAAACACTGGACCCCGAGCGTACTGCATTTTAAAAAAGTGTATATGTGCTTTAGTAAGAAACAGCAGATAATGAATGCCTTGTCCAGTACACAAAAGTAACTAAGCTTTGCTTACCGCACCTGCGCGGAACCCGGCAAGACCATCTTGTAAGAACGCTGCACGCCACACGCAGGCAAGATCCAACCAAGGACCACCCGCAGCGGGGAGTTGCCGCAGAAACTTCTCCCCTTCGCCTACTGTGGCGACAAAATTCATAAAGACAGCCTCTTTACCGTTGTCCTCTTCGGCCTCCTCATGCTTGCCATCCTTCGCCTCACCATCCTCCATGCGTGCCCGCTTGCTCTTTGTGGATTTCTGATGAAAAGAGAAGGTGTCTGCTTTGCACAGCGGCACTGAACACAGTCGCCGCGCCTGAGTCTCTGGACTCTCCCACTCCATCTTGTCTAATATCCAGCGATCCATGTGTCGCACGGCCACTTCACCTCCAGCCACGATCACCACGGAGTCACAGTTGGCAATCCACAGTACGCAACCACGGAGAAGGTTGTCGTTCGCAAACTTGCGCAGTTTTCCCAAGTGCGCAGGGGAATAAATGGGGTATATCCGGTAGGCACGCAACAGCGGGTTCTCCGTGGCGTGACGCACCGCATCGCGCTCGCGCCTGGCGATCTGCGCAGGTAACGCGGCCACGTGCCGCTCATGATTCCGCAACTGATGATCGTGAAAGCGCTTCTCGTAGGCCTCCGCCACCGCCCGTTCAAGTGTCAGCGGGTTTACAATACCTTCTCTGGTGAGGCTGTGGGTAAGAATCGTTTTCTTGGAGAGGCGGTCCGCTGCAGAGGACTTGCCCCCTGCCACACCAGCCGCCGAGCTCTTCGCAAGCGCCTCTGCACGCTCTCTTCGCAGTCTTTCTTGCTTCTGTTTTACGCGCTCGTTGCGCTCCGCACGCAGTTCTTCCTTGGTCTTCATTAGCTTCACCTGCACTGGCCTGCTCGCGGCCTCGTGCTGGTAGTGTAGAGTGTAGTGCGAGTCTGGCAGGATTGGGTGATGAACAAGATCCAACTTTGCCGCCACCACGCTCGCCGCGTTGTCGGCACGCACGACAAGTGCCTTTGGGTCATAGCGAGGGAGGCCAAAGGCCCAGCGGTCCCATGGCTCTATATCCGGCACACCCGCGTTAAAGAAGGAACGTAGGAAGGAGTTGTTCTGTGTCGGGCCTACAGGCAGTGTGCTGTCGGTTCCCTTACCCGCAGAAGTGATGCCGCCGCCACTTGTGGTCAAGGAGCTGGTGCAGAAAGCGTGTAAGGAGGCTTCATACGCGGCACGACGCTCACGCAGAGTGGGTCCAGCGTCCGGTCCTAGGAGCTGATGTATCTGCTCCTGAGCGTCCAACACCTTCCCGTTGCTGCTACTACTGCCGCCTTCCGTGCTGGCACTTGGGAGAGCGTTGACAGAGTGAGAGCTCGTCGCGAGGACACCGCCAGAGGGCACGGGGGCGGGCCCCCCACCTCCGAATAATGTACGCCGCCGACGCCCCACTGCTGCTCTCTGTGAGTAAGTTTGCAGTGCTGGGTCAAATGCTCGCATTTCAGAAGCCTTCTCCTTGCCATCTCCGGCGTCTGCCTGCCTCTCCGCCAGAAGCTGGCTCACCAGCTCCTCCGGCTGCTGCTGCTTCTTGGTGTCCTTGACCGCTGAGAAGTCAATAAAGGCATCATCGATGCTGACGGGTTTGTAGTGCTGCTTCGGTGGCATCGACAAAAATTATTATTTTTTTTTTTCTCTTTCCTTTGGACGGGAAGTAGCAAGCTCAAAAAAATGTCCTTGGCGTGTGTGTGCGTAGAGAGTACTACTTCCTCACCACCACGTTCCTCTTTTCAATCAAAAAGTACTCGAATCTCTTCAAGGACTAAACTAATCAATGTATTTCTGCCTTGATAGGGGAAAACAAGCAAAAATAAATAAGTTCATGAGCATAGGAAAATAAAAACAAAGAGTTCATATCATGAAAAGAAGCACAAAAAAGATTTTTTTTTTTTGGTATCTTCCTACATTTCCAGGACGAAAAAAAAAAGCAAACTCAAAAAAAAGTTCTCTTCTCATATGAAAGGTCGTATATGTATGTTATATCGTGTTTTTTTTTCTTTAATATAGTACCCCTGATGTTAAACAGTTAGTCGACGCGATGCATTCCATGACGCATGAATGCACAAGATGATGTGAATCATCCCCCTCTCACACTTTCTCTTTTTGAAGAAGAAGAAGAAGAAAGCGGACAGTTTTTAACAATGTAGATTAATCTGCCTTTGTTATTGGTAAGAGTGTGCCCTGTGTGTGTGTGTCAAGCTCCATAGGTGATGCGCAATATTCATCTCACATTTTGTTCTCTCCTTCGCACACATACACACACACACACACCGCACACACACACACACACACACAGGGCACATTCTTCATATTCAACAAGAAAAAAAAAATCTAGTTTGTGCGACCTTTTACTTGCGTGGGCAGTGACGGGACAGATGAGATTCAGAGCCGCAGAGCTTGCACTGATCCTTCGACGTACGCGCGAAGGTGGGCCGCTGCTGTTGCTGCGCTGGAGCCTTGCACGCCGCAGGTGCGGGCACATCCGCAGTCCGTGGCTTGGAGGGTGAAGGAGCCACCACTGTGGTAGTAGTCGTGGAATCAATGGCGGGCGACGCAGCAGCAGTTTCACCAGAACCATCGCACATACGCGTGAAGTGGCTGGTACTACCACACTTCTGGCAGCAGTCCTTGCTAAACTGAGGCTTCGCATGCGGGACAGGTGAGCGCTGCTGCTGCTGCTGCCGCTGAGGAACGGTCTGAACCGGTGCTGCGGTTGTTGCCACCTCCCCTCCAGGCTTGGGGCCTAAGCCATCGCAGTTGCGAGTGAAGTGGTCAGGACTGCCACACTTCTGGCAGCAGTTTTTGGGGAATTTCTTCACTACCTCCTGGGAGGCAGGTGCTGCTTGCGTGGCGGCTGTAGCGGCGGCGAACGCATCGCCAGGACCGGAACCATCGCACATGCGCGTAAAGTGGCTGGTACTACCACACTTCTGGCAGCAGTCCTTACCAAACTGAGGCTTCGCTTTCTTCGCGGGCGACTCAGAGACAGCCGTGTCCTCCACGCCATGTCTCTCACGAGGACGCTTGCTGCGTGTTTCTCCTCCCTCCGTCGCCTCACCCTCTTCGTCCTTGTTCTGCTTCGGACGCTGCACTGGCACCACGCCGCCGCTAAGGTAAAAGTCCTCCACAGTGATGGGGCTGACAGTGATGCACAGGCGCGTGTCTCGCCACGTAAGGTGATTCAAGTAGTCTAGGGAGCTGTCCATGACGGCCGCTGCTGCCTCCTCCTCTCCCGTCTTGTACCTGGCAGCCTTGGCAGTGGCAGCGGCAGGCTTAGCGTTGAAGAGGTCAGCAATGGTCAGCTCCTCGTTGGAGCCGGCACCGGCGGCCAGCAGCCACTCTTCCGTGTCCTCCACTGCCGAAGAGGCGGCGGTTGCATCGCTCTTCTTGCCTCTTCCCTTCTTCTTGGTATCGCCCTTCTCCTTCATTTTTGCCTCTGCAGCAGCAGCCGCTTCCGCCTTCCCTCGCTCTAGGGCCTTGACGACATCGGCTACAAACTTCTCTGTACGCAGCTCCACCAAGGCAAAGCGCTTCTGGCCACAGCCAGCAAACAGGCTGCGAGCGAGCTGACCGCGAAAGATGACGCGGAGAAGAGATTCATCTGCAATGCTAGGCATCGGATACACGAGAAAGCTGGTGTGCGTCACACCGGGCTGCTGGGGTTTAGGGGGCATGCCATGGGGCTTGCTGCCATTGTTGCTGCTGCTAGCGACCTCAGACATGGTTGATTTCTACCTCTGCAGCAAAACGTTGCAAGCGACACTGGCTGTTTCCCGCTTAGACTGTGCTGATTAGAATATTCACAAAGTGGGATCTCAAAAAAAAAAAGGTTAGTGTATGTCGAGTGAGAGAAAGAGAGTAAGCGACAACTATCCAAGAACCAAAAACAAACAAGCAAACAGCCTCTTCCCTTGTGTGAAAGAAAAATTGAATAACTTAAAAAAAAAAAGAGGGAGAGAAAAATATACTTGCTATATGTCACAACAAATCAACGGTGTTAAAAAAAAAAAATGTATAAATGGATAGATAGATAGATAGGAAGTACAGAAATGATATAGCAGTAAGGTAGTGTGGAAGTACCAAGAAAGTGTCTTCATGGTATACAACTCTAATCAGTCTTAAAAAAAATAAAAAAAAATCTCGTCAGGTATGTGTTTAGATATCAAGCGTGGTATAGTTGGTAGAGAGAAAAAAAAAAGAAAGAAAGATAAAAAGACCAAGTTTTATGGAAAGCTACTGCTTGGTCTTTCGCTCTAGAGATGCTTTTTTTTTCTTCTTTCTTTCTTTCTTCCCCCCCCCCTTCTCGCAAGGGAGTACTTTCATCTCGTAAAACATTGCCAAACATAAATAGAGGGCTCCGTATTCTCTATCATGTACGCACACATACATATGCACAGCAGATATATACGCAAACACTCTCACAACCAATACGGCAGCGTGAAAAAAAAAGGAACATAAATATATATATATATAAGAAAGACACGATATTGGCGTTGAGCGTCTCTTCATATATACACGTGCCAGTTTTACATGTAAACAAGCTGTACATTTGCTTTCTAAAGAATGTATCATATATATATATTATATATATATCATATATATATGGAAAAAGAGTATTATGGCATCTAAAAAGAGAAGAACCAATAAGAGGAATGCAATCCTCCAAATATATATGGACACTCATATGAAGAGTTTTCACCCTTCAACGCTGTTTCCTAGGCATCCCCTCCTTCTCTTTCTGTCATGCTTTGCATACTCACCACCTGAGTCACGTCTAGTGAAAGGTCATTGGTGACAACCAGGACTCAGGCAGCACCACGGGCACGCCCTTGCGCAGAGGCTCCTGGCGCTTCACCATGGAGGTGTCCTTGGGGTTCACGGAGCGGCGCATCTGCACTGTGTAGAGCCTCTCCGATTTTGCTTCCGCAGGCAGCTGCCTATCTCCTTCTTGACGGGTGCCGGCCAACTGCATCACATGCCCGTCCTCCCCAAGAACGATAGTGGCGCCCTCGCCGCATTCGGTTTCTCTAAAAAAGTCCTCATCGTTCTGCATGCGGTGATAGTTGGTGTCGCTGTCGTCCAGGAGCGAGGCCGCATGTGCACCGGCACTCATGTACGTGTGCGTGCGAGAAGACACATTCGTGCTCCTCCTTCCATCCTCCGCTTCTCCTCTGACAGCACTGTCGGTGCCGCCCCCCATCTTTCTACTCTGAGTCCTGGCGCGGACGCTGTCGCGACGCCGTTCCACAAAGCGCGGCCGCATGCTGAAAGCCAGCTCGCTGGTGTCCATGCGCAGCTTGCTGCTGTTCTGCGCGCCATAGGTGGAGGAGGCGTTCGTGGCTCCTGCCAAGGTAGACTGCCGCATGACCAGGTCGCCGTACATTGTCTCAGCAAGCTCGACTGAGCGCTGCTTGGCGGAGACAGAGGGGCCAAGCACGCTGCACCAGTTGTTACTGGCGTTGTTCTCAGTATTGCTACTTG
The DNA here is from genome assembly GCA_030849805.1 of Sergeia podlipaevii. Lineage (NCBI taxonomy): Eukaryota > Euglenozoa > Kinetoplastea > Trypanosomatida > Trypanosomatidae > Sergeia > Sergeia podlipaevii. The sequence continues at coordinate 65,256 of JASANZ010002207.1, forward strand.
CCCGCATCTGCCCTTCACGCTCACGCTCCTCGGCCTCTGCGGCGTTGTGCGTCACAGCAAGGCACGTTACTGTTGCTGCTGCTGACCCGCCAACAGCGCTGTTGCGGGGCGGCTCACATAAGACGATGCTATCATGGAAGTAGGGCACGTAAGGATCGTCCGCGATCAGCTGCCGCCTCTCCGCCAGCGTGAGGTTGTGGAGGGGGGTCTTGCGTGTGTGGTGGTACTCACTGTGCGGGTCATCACTGGTGCGGAAATGCGCACGCTCAAACTGAAAACCGGTCACCTTCCATTCCCTTCGCCGGTCCGTATGGTGCCCGGTGGCACCGTGCCAGATGCTTTCCTTCGTCTTAGGGTCCTCTTCTCGCGAGGTCGCCGCGCGCTTGCTGTGCTTGAGCAGCATCTGACGGGGTTTGTCGTTGAACCCGCGCACCTTCTCGCATCTCTCGCCAGTGACTGGGTCGAACTCGGTTGTGTGATGATCGCTGCGCCACGAGAACATGGAGTCGCGCTGCCGGCCGAGGCGCTGCTTGGTCACGTAGCGGTGGTCCACCGCTGGCGCATAAAAGTCAATTTGAGGAGTAGACATGAGGGGTGACTTCTTCCTAATATGAGATGCTAAACAGAAAGGTGGGTGATGTGTATGCGCGTATGTAGGTAGGTAAGACAATTTTTTTCTTTGTCCTCCGCTTTTGCTTCACTATACAATCACTACTTGTGCGTATGAAAAAAAAAACAATAATAATAATTGAGAGGGGGGGGGGAGGAACAAACGAAAGAAAAACGTGAAGAGTGGGGAGAGGGAACGTACGTGAACTGTACTTTCTGCAACAACAACAACAACAACAACAACATTGTATCCACCGACTGCAATGATACATAGTCTGCAAGGAGAGTGAAACATTACATATATATCATATATATATGTATATATAAATAGCAACGAAAGGAAAAAAATTCAAGCCCAACTCTCGTCTTCCTCTTCGTGGGCAAACAGCTCCTTGATCACCCCCGCGTATCGAAGATGAATACGCGAGCGATAGAGCTTCCCAGTAGGACTTCGCATGCCGTTGCCCGTAGTCCACGTGTCGTACAGCACACGCACTTTAGAGATCCGCTCATGCTCTTGCAGCCCTAGCCTTCGCCCCAGTGTGGCCATGGAGGCAGCAACCGCTTCGTTGAAGGCCTTCGTGCCGAGACAGTGAGGCCAGACAGCACTAGTCCCGCTGAGCTCCTTCCCTGTCTCCGCACCTTCGCACGGTCCCTCCTGGTTTACTGCGGAGTGCCTCGCAATGAATCGCCGTGTGCGAGCCTCATCGGTGAGCACGAGAGCGCATACATAAGCCTTAAAAGGGTGAACTAAAATACAAACTCCCGATAGCCCGCTCTCGGCGGCGGGGCGCTTCACAACCAGGTCGTGTTGAGCGTACAGCTGCTCGAGAGCCTCGAGCGCGATGTACGTGCCCCGGGTATTCTTAGCGAGCGCTTTCAGGCGTCCCACGATGCAGAAGGAGCCATCCGGCCTGCGCTCGGCGATATCGCCCGTGTGCAGCCACCCGCCTGCCTCCAGGGCGGCCGCGGTAGCCTCGGGCTGACCATAGTACCCGTTCATTATCGTTGGACCTCTTAACAACAACTCGCCGCGTGGCCGCGCAGAGCGATGTACCCACACTCCAGATTCGCCCATTTCACTAGGTACATCCCGCAGCTTCGCCTCCACCGGGGCTAGCGGCCCCCCAGCACCGCCTTCAGAGACGCCCCAGTACACTTGCAGCGTACCACAGCCAGCGGCCTCCGTAAGACTGTACGACTGCACTACAGAGACTCCACACACCACCTCTAGGTACTCGCGGACGAGTGGAGGCACCTCAGAGCCGGAGAGGAGCGCCACCCTGCAGTGGCCCCCAAGCAGCTGCCGTGGCTGTGCAAAGGCAAAGCTGTTGAGAAAGGAAGTGTCGAGGCCGCGGCGGAGTGCCTGGCGCCGTGCCTCGTAGCTCACGTCATATAGCAACTTACTGAGTCCGCGGGTCTGCGTGCGGAGCTCAACGGCAGCGCACAGACGTGCCAATATGTAAGGCGTGCCCGGAAGTAGGACCGGTGCGTACTCGCGAAGATCGCCGTGTGGTTGGGCGGAGTCATCTGTGAGAGTGCGAGCGCTGGCAAAGTAGATGGAGCACCCCACGTGAAGGGCAGCGGTCTGAGCAACGAGCTCTTGCACTCGATGCAGAGGCAGGTAGGCCAAGTAAGACGGGCCTGCTCTTTGCGAGCAGCCATCTACGTCGCTTTGCTTCGCAGAGGCGTCAGAAGCTGTGGTAGAACGACGTTTGAACACCCACCGCCACAAGCTCTGCGAATACCCTCGCAAGCTCCACCCATGCGGTTTCTGCCCTTTCGCTTTTGTTGCCACGACACCGTCGCCACCCTTCACTTCGGTGCTGCCGGTCATCGGTGGCGGAGCCTCTTCGCATGGCCTAGCACCAGCAGCATTGGAGGACACCGCAAGACCAGGAAAAAGCTGCATCTCCTCAAATTGCTCCACGTGCGCTGTCACTGCAGCCCGCAAGGCGCCATGTGTGAGCATGACACCCCTCGAGGCACTACCTTCGGTGTACTGCACCAGCGCTAAGTCCGTGGCACGAAGAGGCTCCTGAGTCTCACCCATGCAAGTACGCATGCCTACTGCTCTGACTGCGTCGGGGTAGCAGCAACTGTTGCAACTCGTCATCAGTGGTAAAGAGGGTGGTGGCGAGCCACTCAAGGAAGTTGTGCCTGAAGATGTCACGCACTCTGCGTTCGCAATTGGCATGTTTGCGCGTGCCTGCGTGCGCTGCTGCTGTTGTTGTCGTGCGTCTCTTTTCTCATTCGTTGCACGCACCTTAGCCTCCCCATGCTTTAACACATCTGACCACCACAGCACGTGCTCCTCCGCTTTTTCTGTTCCTTCTCTTCTCTCCTTCTCTCCAATGAGGCCTCTGCCACTACAGTGAAGTACTTCACTATGACTGCTGCCAATGCCACACGTACTGGACCCAGTACATGTCTCCTGCTGAGCACACACGTCGTATACATCGGACGGCTCCTCAGTCTCAAACACTTCCAGGCGTCGGGTGACAATAAATAGAGTCTGTTGCTGCTGTAGTGATGATGATGGCGATGGATTGCGCACGCGTTCATCGTAACGACTTTCATCCGCTTCTTTGTTCAGTTGAGGTTGCTGCTGCTGTTCCTCGAGTATCACGTCTCGTCTCTCCCCGTCTGCCTTGGCCAGCGACTGGCGTACAAGTCTGACCGCTGTGTGATGGCACACCACCCACTTGATATCTGCTCCGGCATCCTTCGCAATCTGTTCTACACAATGCCTGCTATCTGTTGGACAGGACACCACCAAAAGCCTGTTGAGCCACGCCGCATATAGCGTCACTATCCACTCTACTCGTGTGTCTTCAAGCAGGAGGAGCATGTCGCCTGGTGCTGCCCCAACAGCCCGCAGGCCGGCCGCAAAGCCTTCGCACATGTCCCACAGTGCTGCATGCGTGAGATGCTGCCGAAGCCCAAAGCGATATGTGTAGTGATGCCGAAGCTCAGAGGAGTTGGAATCGGCGAAAACGGTGATGTCCTCGACAGCGCGCCACGAGACAGCTGGAGCGTGAGTGCGAGCGGCACACGTGCGCTTGAGCGCCGTTACAAGCGACACAAACGTCTCTTCACCACTGCCACCGCCAGCGGTAGAGCCGCCGTCTTCCATGGCTAACTTAGAGGAAGGTGTAGATCCAGGCGCAGGCACTCCATACTGGTAACCCCAGAAGGGAACTTCACCAGAGGCTGGCATGGGTGCTCTACCACCGTCATTGTCCACATGAAGATCCCTGCTAGCTGAAAGCAAATGCGATGATGTAGATGCATCCGTCGCGGCAACATCTGCTTCATTAATACGGTTTTGCATTAGAGGTGACAGACAATGCCATCTTTCTGTGAGACTACGCCGTCCTTGGCCGCGTATGTAGGCAGCGCTGATAGCGTGAGCACTATACGGTGCCATGCCGGGATGCCTATAGAGAGCACTCTCATCACGCATGTACACACTCTCCGGTTTGTAGAAGTACGTGGAGGCGTCTGCACAGTCCATTGATCCTATCCCCGCAACACTCTCTTCCATGTCGTCTTCCCCCAAGGAAGATGGTTGCGCTCCCACTGCATTTTCCATCCCAGTACACGCACACGTGCAGGCGCTGCTGCCCTGGCCGCCACTGCGTACGAGAGGTGGAAGATGAGGTACTCTGCGCAAACTACTGTGTACCTGGCCGCGGATACCAGGAAGCGTATAAAGGTAGCAGCTTCCCTCACCTACCACGTATTCTTCACCCTCCTCCTCCTCTCCATTCCCTTCATGCTGCTGCTGCTGTGCTCCTTGTCTACTGTGCAGGTCGTATCTCGGCACTTTCGCGCTGCGACACGGAGAGCAACCCCCCGCACGCGAGACACAAGAAGTGTAAGGCGCATCAGCATCGCCGCTGTACGCTAACTTGCGCGTGTCTCGCTCGTTCATGTGGGTCAAATATTCACCAGTAGTGCCTGAAGCATAGCACATACATGGTCTAGGGCCCAATGTTGCCATCGGTGCCGCTCCTGCTGTTGCCGATGACGTGTTTGCAAGATAGATGGAGTGTGTACGTCTCCGTGCATCACGCGCGCGTACTGCGGCTAGATTGGGTTCTGCAGTGTGCTCATGGTAGAGTTGCAGTGCGGTGACTAAGGTAGTTCCCATATAAATAATTTCAGCGTCAAAAAAAAGAAAAAAAAACTGCTTACTTTCGTGCTCCTCGACTACAGTTGTTGCCGCAACGACTTAAAAAAAAAAAAGGGATTTGCGTAGCTATTGTGATAAAAGTGAGGAATGCGTTTACCACATGCACAATCTCCCTCTCTCGTTCAATCGGAAGAAAAATTGAAAAAATAAATAAAGTAAGAGAATAGAAACACAAACACAAATACCCACAAAGAAAAAAAAGAAAAAAAAAGAACGGGAGCAAAGTGCCTACCCCAATAATAAAACCAAGAAGGCAAAAGAAAAAAAGCAACAACACGGAATAGATGATAACGCTAATTGTGAGACAGCTGCAGAGAGAGAGAGAGACAAAAAAAAACTAAAGAAAATCTGGAGAAATAATAGTGATATCAATGGCAGAGATTGAAAGGGGTGCTGCTCTAGTAATAACAGAAACTATGTATCATGGAATATTGCTATCAACAACAACAACAGCAAAATAAAGACGGGGGAAAAAAATGATGCAGGAAAATAAAAAGGAAAAAAAAAGCATGATACATTGTTCTTTCTCCTATTCAAGAAAAAAAAAAAGAATGTTGACAATTAAAGAAGAAGCGCAAGTCCACAAACTGCATAACTTCCTATATAACTACATACTTGGTATCCATTTTTTTTTTTTCGCATTCTACAGCAATCAATCAATGTCCTCACGCCCTCTCAAAAAGAAACTTTTCAATGCGCACGGAGAAGCTGCGCACATGCACGTACACATCCTCTTTCTCTCCATTCACGACTGCTATATATGTAAAAGAACAAAAAAAGCATACATGATAAAAACAAAAATGTATATATATATATATAAGTTTGGCACCGTTGCTCTCAATACATAGCAACAAGTGCTCACTGTATTTTTTAAAATAATATATATGCGGGAAATAAGACACACACACACACACACACGCCATATTCTTTTTTGAAGTCCAGATACACTGACGAAACCACCTTCATATACTACCCTCATGTGTGAAGCCACCACAAGAAATGTACACAAAAACAAACAAAGTATTAAAATAAAAAACAAACCTAACCTACCACTGTCACCAACACAACAAGCAACCTGCGCAAGCAACCAGGTACATGACCTGTATGTGTGCGTATCAGCCCGTGGGGCGGGGGG